>CAAKHG010030374.1:2575-23629 GCA_901007715.1 Dactylopterus volitans | reverse complement strand
GTTTGTCTGTGAAAACATATTTTGATGACAACCATATTCTGATTCGACCAACACACCCTCCAATTTGACAAAATAATTAATCTTTATCACGCGTCAACACCATGACTAAGGTCTGGTTAGATTCAGGAATAGATCAGGGTTTGGAATTGAATGCACTAATTCATTATAGTTCATTCATTATATGATAGGTGAACTTGTGTACAGAAAAAAACAAAAACAAAGCATTGATTGATTTGTAAAAGACTGTAAGTTTGAAGATGATTTTTGCAACACGGGATTAAACTCGTGCCTCTCACCTGCACCGACTGTATCCCAGCCTGTATTTTGTTTCCACCAACCATGAACCTCACCGCTCCACATCGCCCGCTTTTCACTGGCGCAAAGAACATTGCACTCAAAACATACTTCAGAACGCTGTTTAGTTGTATGCATAATATGCCGGAGTCACAGCTGAATATTAGCACTTAGTTGAAATGTTACGGTTTTGATTTAAGACTATAATGGATGAGATGAGGGTGTCATACATCAACGATGGCTTATTCCCTCTGGAATATTATACAGCCCCCCCCGCCCCCCTCCCATGGCATCACCCTGTTTGCGCTCTCCACACAAACATAAATTAATTGTGATCGTAGTGCATTGTGTGGTATCTGGTGGTGATATGTGCCGATGTGATGTCTGTGTGTAATGCTGCGCACGCTGTGCCCTGTTCCCATGCTGCACTGCAGACAAACTCTGCTCGTTATAAACAGAATGATCAAGGGATCAGTTAACTTCTCCCTTCTGTATGTGGCCCCACGACTTGGTCAGCCAGACGTCCCAGTATGACCCTGATGGGGGGAATAGTAGTTAGCTTGTTATACAGCGGCAGTCTGCTGCACCCGAGGTATTGCTTTTTATTGTCTGCATGGGATGGGAACATCTTTGCCCATGTGAAATTAAGGTTTAAATCCAGTACATGGTCTTTTCAGCAGTGGCTACAGTAACATGGCTGTGCTGCTCTTCTCTACACTTCACACCATGTCTGACGTTTCGCAAATGTTTCCCAAAGTGTGCACTTCTTGCTGTGATATGTTACGGTTGGAAAATAATCAGTTGTGATTTTGTCTGAAACTCTAGCTTTGTGTTGCACACAGTTATTGCTGTCATACATATGACTGCACACCGTGAATTTCCACAGTAAAGGTTCTTAAAATGAGTTGGTGTCCCCAATGGAATTATTATCATGCATCGCCCATCTCCATAGCCATGTTTCTGTGCAAATATTGCAAATCTCTAACTAATTGCAATTAATAATTGTCAAGTGGATGCATGTTAATATCCGATGCTGCTATATGAACATTAGGAGTTGGGCTGTACAGATATACATTACACCTAGAGGCACATTACTGTCACATTACTATTACGACAAACCTGAAATAGGGAAAAACACTGTAAAGGTTGTGATGAAATATGTCCACTGGTTTGTTCATGTATTAATTTGTGGAGCATTATTGCCTCTTCTTTGGTCCATGAAAACTTGATGGGTTTTTTTTCCTGCTTTTGGGTTTCTCCGAGCAGAAGCTTTAGGAAAGTGCAAGTCAACTTTAAGTACATCATGGTTTATTTGCTAAGTCTGTTTCCTCTGCACTTTGCTTTTTGTATTTATCAATACACAAAATTTTCCTCTTCAGCCAAGCATAAAATGCAAAATTTCAGTGTTTCCACTTGAGTAATTTCATGTGAAAATTGAAAACAAGAATAAAAACGGAGGAATGGAAACACACCCGATAAACCAGCTTCAGGCATTTCAAGTGTTTCAAATATTCGACAAAGGGATTTAACTTTTAGGGAACTACAGCTGAGAAACCTCAACTCAGTTTGCATTTTCCGCGCCAACCTCACTGTGTAATCTATAAAAACTGTTTTTGCCAGAGGGCCGGACTGACTCGGATAGGAAATGGCAACTCATTGGACATTTGAAGTGAGACATAGTGAAACACATAGTGCTGAATGATGTTACGCTACACTGGATTTGATAGAGGTGACAGATTTGTTTACAAGATGCTATTAGCCCACTGTTTCGAAAAACAAGTTCTTGTTGACTTAAGAGCAGTACAGACAGACTAAGTCACTCGCTTTGAGCTTAATTGCTTTTTTTCACCTAGGATATTGTAAGCTGGGTTTAAATCACGGTGGTGCGGTATTTTGCCCATGTTTGGTGTAAACTGAGCGGGAACATTCTATATTAAGCAGTATGCCGCTTGACTGGACTCATATGAAAGATTTTGCACAAGACACAACGACAAATTAAGGGCAAACCCCCTTTCACAACTCACATTTTCTCCATCTTACACAAGCTCGGGTGTTACACCTTCACCACAAACCCAGCCAGATATACAGCAGTCATAAAAGCAGTTGCGCCATAGATAAGCAACAAAAAGTTATACATTTGTGACAACACGTAACGTGACCAGACCTTCAGCAGACCTTCCATTTTTGCTTTCAGTGTACATCGTTTGTAACTTTCACATGAGATGGCAGCAGGTTATTCCTCCTGAGTTTCGTCAAGGGGGATTGATAAGATCTGTCCAAGTTAAAGCCTCCTCTGTTTGTACAGTAAATAGATCAAAATCTTCCCATTACATTTGCACATTACATCACCTGTTACCCATTTGTCTCTAACGGCCGCGGATTTACCCCTCCCCCCAAGTCAGTATTGACTGAGATTTGCAAATGTAAAATTCACTGTTGGAGGCAAGGAAACCATGAGCTGAAAAGCTGTCTGCCATGGCAACGGTCATTGTTCTGTTATGCAGCCTTCCCCATTTATAAGTGCAGCATAGGACCACATCCTGATTCTCTCATTAGCGCTGTGGCTGCTAAAGGGCACCTTGCAACTAAATAGTGAGCCAAGTAGGAGATGCAGAAGGGTCACGCTCTCTCAAATCTATGGTTTCAATGACAGTCATTTAATCATCATGTTCATACAGGTGGTGATGAGGGTGGCTCGGGTTATACTGGGCTCTAACAGGGATGGAAATAACTAATTAAATCTACTTAAGTTACTGTGATTAAGTACATTTTGGGATACTTCTATTCTTAAGTATCTTTTTAACATAAGTAATTTTACACAAGTATGCATTTCACTTTGTAATGTACTTACTTTTAGTATCGGGTAACTGGTACAATTTGAATTAATATCTAAATCTTTTTTGTATCCAATAAGGCTATATCTGATCATAAATGAGTCAAAGAAAGACCTGACGTGCAATCAAAAAAAAGAAAAATCACCAACCTCTGCAGCAGGCTCAGGCTTGGAGGAGTGACCATGAGCATCTGTAGAAAACAGAAGAGGAGATGGGAGGAATTTAGAATAAAGATTATTAGAAACAGAAACCTAGTTGGATTGAAAGCCTCCAATCGCAAAGCATTCAACTTTAATGATTAAAAAGTAACTAATACTCTTAGTAGCATTTGAGAGGCACACTCACAGGCATTATTACAACACCAGGAGTTTTACTTGTGATTGTGCAATATTTCAGTCAAGTTAGTGTACTTGTACCTGAGTACAGATTTCAAATACTCTGGTCTCTGGGAATTGTCTTGCATCTGTTCACATCCACACAAGTAAAGTTTGTGTGTGTGTGTGTGTGTGTGTGTGTGTGTGTGTGTGTGTGTGTGTGTGTGTGTGTGTGTGTGCGTGCGTGCGTGCGTGTGTGCGTGCGTGTGTGTGTGTGCTTCCATTATATCAGAGGACATCACATTGACTGATTCATTTCCTGCAGGCAATCTAAACCCCAAGTCTTTAACCTAAATTATTTATGATTAGGTCTTACATACACACACACACACGCACACATGCACAAACACACACATACACCCACACAAGAACACACCTTGACTGTTCTGCTCTTTAGCAGCCTGCAGTGAATATTATAGCAACAATTACCAAATTCACGGATTCTACAAATATGCTGAGTGCATTAAAGTGTTTATCTGTCGGGGCAGAGGTGAGGCGAAAATTAAGAAACACTGTTTGTCGCATTGATTTGAGTTCACAGAGTCAGTGGTTGGAAAGTGTGCTTGCTAAGGGCAACAGGGGACACATTTTAATTTGACTAATCCCATTTTGCTGACATGGCCATTTGTAGAGGCTGTGGAGGCAACCTGAGCCAAACTATAGTGGAAAAGGCTCGACAATTAGCAAAACAAAGCCTGCACATTTACCCTGAACTGCACCTGAGTAGTATTAAGATCTGTCGTCTTTCACATTACTTTGTAACAGTTTTTGTTCACTGAGTTTGTCTTTTCGTATGATTTTGGTGGCATGTAAAGGATAAGAGCTAATAATCGGATGTGTTGGTGGTTTGAATATCCCAGGAGAGATTAGACGTTTTTACAAAAAAGTAGTGAGAGGCTGCTTCAAGGAAAAAGATTTACCCATTAAAAATTGACAGACCTACTCACAAAGTGACCTGTCATCATCCCATTCTGTTGTCGCAAACGAGGCAGGATAGAATTTTAATGCGGATTATTTTTAATATTCTCCAAATTAAGCGAGTATTACAAGATAAGAAGGTTAAATCGAAGCAATGGAGAATTTGCCAGTTTGCAAGTTGTCATCGTGGGAGAGAGTATGATAGGATGTATTTTAAATCAGTATCGATTAAAAAAGGCAGGGGCTCCGTAAAAACAAGGTTTTCGTATTTTAGCGTACATCAATGCGACACTATATAATGCTTCTGTGATGTAGGGAGATAAGTGTAGCCATACTCGGCTCTGATTAGCATGGTCAAGTTTTATGTTTAGAGCTACAGAAAATCATTGTTGTGATGTTGTCTAGCTCTGATCTGTCATTTATTTCCAAAAAGCCAGCTATAACCTCTTTAAAAAAAAGAAAAAAAAAGGTATGTGCATAGTATTAAAATTATGTCGACAAAAACTGGGCAGTTTCAGTTGGTCTCAGCTGACAGCTCATCAGGGAATATTGGCTACCTTTAACACATTGGCCAGGTTTTTGAATTCTCCGTGTTGTCATTGTGGGAGGGAGCAGAACATGCCATTTTTCATAAATGTGTGGGCATTTATGCTGAGAATAGATGAATATTCAATCATTAGCAATTTTGATTTATGCATACTTTGACAACATTCAACACTGGGATGTCTGATAGAGTAGAAATGAACAGTAGCAATGATATGTCACTTTTCATTTATATTAAGATTTGCGAGGCGCCATTTACCCGGGTGCTGAGTTTATTTCAATGATAGATGGGGAAATATCAAATCAAACTCCAACTGACACAAGCTGAGGATGATAATAAAGTAATGCAGGGAGCACTTAAATTACACATGAAGCTTTAGAAATAGTGTTAACATTTACAGCCACAGCATGGGTGTAAACTAGCGCAATGTCAATTCACTGCATATCCTTCTATATCATGGGCAAGAATGGGCTACAATGAAATCATTGGAATGGTCAGATTAACTTCAGCCCCCCCCCTCACAAGTTTTCAAAATTCATCTAATGCAGTTGAGTGCCACTGATTACAGTGAAGAAACTAAAGTACAGTCTAAACACCAACTAATTTGAAATTATTTATGTTTGGAGAGGCGCAAAACATCAACAGCAGCGTGCTTACTAAGAGCAGATTGTTTCTCTAAATGTCCAGACCCCGCAGCTGAGGCCAGTGCTGTGCATTTACATAATGAACAGCTGTGCGACTTCTGCTCAGCTCACACGCACACGCACACACACACACACACACACACGCACACACACAAACAGAAAGCAGCTAAGAAAACTATCAAAATCATCAGTAGGGGACAGTCATCCAGACTGAGCAAATCACCATTGCCATATGTAAACATATCGAGCCCCATATTTTAAGGTTACAGTTTTCTTTTGAAAGTGCAGTCACTTGTTTGCTTGCTTCTTTATACACTGCTGTCTTCTTCCTGACATTACTTTGGCCAATAAAAGCTCGGGGAAAATACATTTTTTTTAGTATTTCATATTCGTGGGAGGAAACAGATGCATTTGCTGACTCTCAGTTTTGATTATTCCATTTGAGCGTCATTGAGAGGTGACCTGCCATGCATTTACACTTAGATACAAAACATTTCAAACTACTTTGAAATAGCCTGTTCTCAGAGTTTTGCTTTTTTTTTTTGCATCTTTCAGTGCATCATGTGTATCAGCTGAGATGTATGGGAACACCAATTTTACATCAGATGCTCACTTAACCCTTGTATTGTGTTAGAAAGCTACCCACATCTTTAGTGTTAGCGGGTCAAAATTGACCCACGATTTAACTCAGCCCATCATACTCAAAAATAATACAACAACTTTCATCCAATTTTTACCCTGTCCTGCACTTTAGGCACACAGAAGTAGAGGTCTGCATTTCCTTTATTATCAGGTTACATTTTGTATTTTGGGCAGTATCAGGTGGGGTGGAGTGGGGGGTGGGAGGAGACAAAACAACAGCAACAGCCGCACCAACAACAACAACAATATAACCAAAACGTGGGCAACAAAAAAATAAAGTGCATGCATGTGCGCACAGAGCAGCCGCGGCCCGCAGCCATGCACCCCAGGGACTGCCTTGCGCCCTAGCCCAAGTGGAAGTGGCAGGAGAAACCCACCGCCCCCTAGAGAGTGCAACCCCGGGCCCACTTGCTCCCAGAGGCCGCAGGACACCCACAACCAAGCCGGAACCCCTCCGCCACCGAAACGGGAGAGGAGATGTCCACATTGGTATTTGTGAGGTCACCAAACAGGCAGAGTGAGGGGGAAACTTGGATTGGACACCCGAGCTAACAGGTCTTCACATATCCTCTGCCAGAATTGATTGACGGGTGCACATGACAACACAGCATGCATGTAACTATCTGGTGTGTTACTGCTGCAATGTGTGCAGAGATTTGACTCCACCACACCCATTCTGAACAACCCTTGTCCTGTGTAATAGGTTCTGTGCAGGATTTTGTTTTGTATGAGTTGTAGATTGGAACTTTTCATCTTTTCTGAAGGTATTAAGACAGATTTCTTGCTAGGAGTTCTGGTCCGGGTAAATCGATAGCTCAGTCTCCCACTTGAAGGTTGGGAGAGAGATAGTACAATCTGTTTCAACGAGTAATGCATATGTTTTGGATAGCACTTTCTTCAACAGAAGGTCTGAAAAATCTTTGACTGTCTGAGGTATTTAGAGGTCCAAGTGACAAAGAGTGAAGTATTCGAGAGGTTTCTTGCTATTAATGCCATATACTCCCACCAGTGCATGAAATGTTGCAGAGTTGCTGCCTTGGATGATGTTTTCGAAGTGTCTTACCCCCTGATGTTGCCTTAATGGGAACTTTGGTCTGTTTTTGTTTTGCAGGATAACAGGAGTGTTCCAAAATTGGCATGAGGCTGCATGGGATAAGTGAATTAGTGGAATAAGTGCTTATTTTAAGAAATGCCCACCAGGCTGTCAGTGAAGTGCTTATATTTGTACTTTTGAAACAGATGCGGCATTCGATAGTGGGGCTGATGAATTGGTATTTCTCACAAAATGTTTGCTCGATGTCTATCCATGCATGGTCCAGTGGGCTAAATTTGATCCATTTCAGGACATACTGTACCCTAATCGCAACAAAGTAATAGTGAAAGTTTGGTAGCTCTAAGCTACCACAGTCTTTTGCTTTATTGCAGAAACGAATGCGCGTTGGTTTATTTTTCCACAGAAATTTTGAGATATTTTCGTCTAGTGATTTGAGCCAGACAGGGGAAGGTTGTTTGGGAATCATAGTAAAAAGGTAGTTGAGTTTTGGTAGAGTCATCATTTTAATGGGTGCAACCCTTCCCATGAGTGATATGGGCAGAGTCCCCACCTCCTGAGGTCATCCTTTATCGGTCTGAGTAGAGGAGTGTAGTTAAGCTGTGTCAGATATGACAGCCTGGCGGAAATATTGACACCAAAGGACTGAACGTTCACTTCCTGTAACAGTGGAGTATTCTGAGATAGATGAGAATTTGTCTATGAGTGTTATTGTTTCAGAAAGTGACGCTTGTGGGTTTTGAAGGAAAAGTAATACATCACGGGCATAAAGACTTGTTTTGTGGCATTCATTTCTTGTCTGAATCCCTTTGATGTTGTTATTTTGCTGGATTGCAGCTGTGAGTGGTTCAAGGAATATGGCAAAATTTGAAGGAGAGAGTGGACAACGAAGGAGAGAATGGACAATGAAGCAGTAAATGGACAAGAAGGAGATAGTGGAAGCATTTACGATTGGCAGATTTACTCTTCGAAGCTTATTTGAATTCTTGTCTTTACCACTGTATTTTTGGGTTCTGAGGGAATAAATTAGAGACCATCCTCAAGAGCCATCACTCAGTCCCTTCAGTATCCAAATCAAAAGCTCCACAAACCTTCTGTGCCATATTATTAGCTATAATTAGGAATCTTTTTGGGGAGTAATAATTACTGAGCAATCCTTACCCACATATATCTGCTTAATCACGGACTCGCTACACAACACAAAATATACTGGAACTGGCGATACTGGTTTAATGGGTTGTTTCTGGTGCGAATCGTCCATAAAGAATGCAATTTCAGTGTGAAACTCAAGCAGCCTAAACAAAAATATGTGTGTCCTGCACACTGTGCATGAAGATTTTGGACTCTTTAAAAGGTTGGCTTGCGCTGAGATAAAAATGTGTCAGCGCCAGCAGAATAGACAATCCCTGTAGCTCTGTGGCTTCACAATCCCTCATGGTTTTCCAGCTCAGCCCTGTAACACTTTCCACAAGGATGGATGTCAACAAGAACTCCCAGTCATGCTAATTTTCAATCCCTTGTCCAGTCAGCACTTAAAGGTTGGTTCGCTTGGTGGGATTTGAACTGACAGGCCTTGGGTGGAGTGCCTGATGCTTTAACTGGCATATGGATTAATGAGCTTTCCGATACATAACACAACTGTAAGGAGCCAGAGCCAGTGTTAGCGAGTGCAGGTGTGCCTAGGTAGGGGTGTATGACTGAGTGGACACACCAGTGCTAACTGCATTGGACAGGTGAGTCATGGGGAAACAACTTTATCCTGGAGCAAACTGAGGGGGAGAGAATCCCTCTGGGAGTAAAAATATTGCATAACTTTGAGAGGAAAGTTTGACATTACTTGAGAAGAGACTGAGAGCATCCTCACTCCACAAAATACAATCTATGCATTTTGTATGTTACATTAATTTCAGTAATGAGCACCACAAATCCCATTAACTGAAAAAAAGAAAAAAAACAGTGATATGTGGGACCAGCAGCCATTTCCAGTAGCCAAATCAGAACAAATGAAACCAAATAATCAAGCAGTGGCTCACATTGGGGTCAATGAAAATATGTATTCTTCATTTCTTCAGATGAGCATTG
Organism: Dactylopterus volitans; assembly: GCA_901007715.1. NCBI lineage: Eukaryota > Metazoa > Chordata > Actinopteri > Syngnathiformes > Dactylopteridae > Dactylopterus > Dactylopterus volitans. Next base: position 14,246 of record CAAKHG010030374.1, on the reverse strand, counting down.
TAAGCAACAGGACACTGCTGCAGTTATTCATAATCAATTTTATGTGAGAAAACTCATTACTGGCATTCCATTAAGAATAGTTCCCACAATGCACGCCTGCAGTCACAGAATGTTTTAGCCCCCTTTACTGTAGAATTATTGACTCGGGGATACTGAACAGTTTCTCTCCAACAACTCTGATTGCATCCGTCAGCTTAGACCTCTTAAGAGTATCTGGAGTCATGCTGGTTAATTTCCATTATTTAAAAAGAATAACACGAATTTACCCACTGGGCTTCTGGACAAATGCAGTAACAGAATGTCTGCACCAGCTATCCTCAGTGTGTTTTTGTGTGCATGGATGCTTATTCATGGCTGCAAAAAACTACAAGTCTGTAGTAATAAAACACTGGACCAATGAAATGTTACCTTATTTTTTAAGTATAGCTTAAAGTCAGAAAAGTTGCTTTACAATTCATTCTGTCACCTCTGCCTGGCTGTAAATTTCATTCAGCTGCTCACTTATCGCTACCTTGGAAAAGATCGTTTTGATTGTAGGGAAACCAATTTCCATATGTATGTGCAAATGTAGTCAGTCGAAAAACAATAAATTCCTCACTCTCCCTTGTGTTCCGTTGTGGAGTTGCGCGGGTAGTGAGTGTATCTACGAGTTTGCAGTGGCTCCAAGCTCCCGACACCAAGACGCCAAAATCCTGCCCAGCTTGTGGAGGTGGTCAGCATTTGCTCAGCTGTTGTCCAGCTTTGGTGTTTTTGTGACAGAGGATAAACATGATTTTCTTCAGTTTCTTCCACAAAATACTCCCCGGGTGCTGTAACGGCTGCCCGCTGCTCTGCTGTGTGTGCATGCTCAGTATGCATGTGGTATCTATTCCCCTTAAGGGACTAATAAGGGATACTAGAATTAAAATTTCATCAGTGAGCATAACATGGATCAGCAGTCTGAACACACCTGAGACCTGGTAACTCTCGTCTTGTGGTGTAAATGTTTGTGGCCTGACATGGTATACTGTGAATCCAGTGCTGCAGTAAAAGCGGCACTTCGCGTGGGATCGCACAGGACATTTGCCTACAAATGACTCAGGCGGCGCTGTGACTCGTGGCTCGCGTCCTCAAACATTCCTCATCCCGACGACACCGCTTGGTCCAGCTACTCCAGCGCTGCGTTTTAAAATGCACATTACTCATAGTGGTGGGCATGTTTTTTTTATTAGGTTGTTATGAGGTTGGTGCTACTGCACTTCTACACCGCATATTCTGCATATCATCACATTCTGCTCGATGTCTGCTTTTTTTTTTTTTTTTTTTTTTTTGAAACCAAACCATGTCCAAGTATGGTTGGAGCTCCCTTCTTATCTAACAATTTTGTGGAAATAATTTTTGTGTGGTTTTTTTACTCAGCAGCAGTTATATACCAAATAAGCACTTGCTTGGGTCTAAAAGGGATGTGCAGTATGTGTATTCTCATTGTTCAGCATGAAGCAACCTGGGGGTTTAAAGTGGAATAAATATCCATTTTATTGTTTCATGTCCATAATGATATCATGAATAAAAATGTATATTATTGTGCGTATCTCCATCAGTGAAGGGCACACAGTGGTTAAACTCCAGTCCCCTACCTCCCAGAACCATCAATTAAACAACAAATAAATAGGAGTAAACCAGTAGGTACTGTATGTTTTATTGATTATTCAATTATTTTGAAAATATACACTGATACTAAAAAATTGAAATGGAGTTTAGTTTGCTGCACACTTGAAAATAAATGCTGACTATATTATATAAATATTAAAGTGGCTCTTAAATCGTTTTGAAGGTGGTTTCTACACTGAGAAAATGTTGTTGAGCATCATGCTGTGTGTTAATATTTCATGTCCATACAGGAATACATCAGGGATTTTCTTTTCTATCGATATCACAACAACCCCAAGGCCAGGCCAGAAAAAAGGCACTGAAGAAAAAGTCCAGAAGACGCTATGAAAAGATACAGAGGAACTGTTATTCACTAAAGTTATCAGCTTTTTTTCAAATTTCGACTCTCAGGTATGAATCTGTAAAATTTGACGCTGATCCTTTGCACAAGTAATGTTTACAAAAACAATGTTGCAGACCAATCATGTATGTCACTGCTTTGCTGTAACATGGTGGGCCCGCTTACATAGTGTAAAAAAAAAAAAAGAACAGAAAAGAAATATCCCTTTAAGAAAGAGCCGGACAGAGCAGCACTGTGTGTTATCCTGTCACTCAGCTGCAGGCGGATCAATAGTAGGATGAGAGTGAGACGAGCAGCTGATTCACACGCGTGCTCTCCTGCTTTCCAGGACCTCTGACAGCAGAATCAGAGCTGCACAGCGCGAGAATGAGGATGTCTGCATGTTCAGTTTGTGTGAGTGTGTATGCATGCGGATGTGTGTGTGTGTATGTGTGTATCCATTGCACGTTACAGTGTTTTACGGCGTATACTTCAATAAACAGTTAAAAAGATTACTAGCTGAACGATCAGCTGAACAAAATGCCTCATCCTATCAATAAAACCTTCAATTTAAATATATCTGAAAATCTCTGACTGGGAAATAGTTTCATCTAGTCACACTAAACATAATTATAGAATTGAAGAACATTGATAATTTGATATTTCTGATTCTAACATTATGCCTTAGAGGATGATACTGAACTAGCCTCAGTTGTAGCATCATCATTTTTCATTGTTTGACTGTTGACTCTAAATAGTCAGATATCAGGTAACTTTTTTTTTTTTTTCCTTTTCGGTAATCATCTCCATTTGTCTCCCAAATGTCTGTTTTAAATTTTATCAATGCTAAAAAAAAAATTTGGAAAGACTAACGTGCCATGATGTCGTCTTCATACAGACACTCTAGTATATGGAGCACCATGTTATGTTTTGATTTAAAGGTCTCCATTTTATGGTTTGAAACTATCAAAATTCATAACTTTAAAAAGTTTGGAAAAGTTCTGCCACTGGGGAGAACACAATCTTTGCCTTTAACAAAGACACGGCGACATTAGCATTCTGTGAGGAATCCAGAGGGCACTTCTTCCTGCAAGTGAACGAGGAAACGAGTAGACGGCTGCCATGCTGCTTTAAGTCTCAAGTCTGCAGTTGTCGCTGCTCTGGAGGGCATGTTTTTGTCTGGAGTTTGAACAGAGGCAGTGATGGAGTCTGTCACAAAGCTTGTGGCACCAGTGATGCTGGAAAAAAAAAACAACACAGCTACTATTATTTTCTCCTTCGATTTACCAATAAAATTAAATTAAACAAAGGCTGAAAAATCAATATTGCAGGTCTGTATCGCAATAATTTCTGACTCTGTCTTGTCTACGGCACAACAACTTCACAGTTTTGACCTGGCTTGAAGTCATAGTCGTGCTGCCCAGTCACCAGTAATCTGTCTTTTTAGATTTCTGCAAACCACAGTTATGTATGATGTTAATATTTCACTACCATTTCTCGATAAACAAATAGAGCCTTAACTGGTAATGCGGTATGTCTGTGGCTTTGGCAAAAGTATGTATTCCAACCCAGACAAAGATCTTTCCTAAAAACCCAACTATCCTCTGGACTCTACTGGCCGCGGCTCGACTGTGATCCGTCCTCCATATGGCTTCTTATCCTGAGTTAAACTTCATAATGTTGATGACAAAATAGAGCTATTTGAGATCGCCTTTGTATCCAATGTAAAATGTTTTCTGACACTTAAGATGTTGCAAACGTGAATAAAAAAATCCATCTCACACTGCAAAGGACCCCGCTAATGTCTCCCGCTGGGAGCTCCGCTGTTTGCATCTCAGTCGCAGAGTTTCTGGCTATAATTTGACATTAGAAGACATAATATGTAGTCACGATTATTAAAGGCATAGAATGAGGCTGATAACTGGGCTGCATTTACAACGGGGAAACATGGATGGAGTTTATATCCATCTTGGTAATTAATAGCAAGGAAACGTTGCCAAATTGAACCAAGTGGACGGTTAGTTTAGGCATGCCACAGAAGTCCTTCTCAACGCCAGCAGACAATTCCTTCTGCCACAGTACAGCTTATTTAAGTGTACTGCTACATGTAATGTTATATGCAATATTCAAATCACGCGTTGCTGTTAAAATGTTTGCTGCTGGCTTGTTCAGGGGGATTAAAGCTGCCGTCCGATGCTCTCATACTACTCGTGTGTGGCAGACGCCCCCTGAACGTGGCCATTCCAACATATTTTATTGTTATGTAGCAAACTCTAAGTTGCCATCGTTCCGGATGACAGTCTTGTCGATACGCATTGCGTTTAAGGACCGGCTCTGTGATCACGTCACTGTTTTGAGTTGTTCAACGACATGAAGACAATTTGTAAACATCTTCACCATCTTTCCACCACAGCATTCATGCAATATGATGTGAACAAAAGTTTTGTTCCTCTGCTGGATGATGAATGCTGGAATCATTCCTTTATATTGCAAGCGCCTGCCTGCGTGCAGCAAACATCCCTCAGAAATCCTAGCTGTCTTCGCAGCATGAATTTCTGTTTTCTTTTTGGTTTTTTGTTGCATTCATTCGTGTAAACCGCAGACTTCGGATGGTGAGTGTTTGAGAAAGTTATGGTTCTCAACTCAAGGGTAAATATTAAAAAGAAAGCGTACAATTTAATGCACATGGTTATTAAAAACCATTCGTGGAACTTTTCCTCCCGCTATCCATTTAATAACTTGAGCCCATGAGGGATGTGTTTGTGCCTTGTGTCGGCACGATAATACTGCAATAAAATTACTGTCATCTGCTTTACCAACAGAGAGGGGCAGTTAGTTTGATCTTTTTAGTGTTTAAACTGGAGAGGCAATAAAGATATCTGGTTCCTTCTTAGCAAATCTCCAGGAGACCATAATGTGCACACTCATCCTGCTTCATCTCCTGCGAACCCATATATCAAATAAAGATATGACTGGATTTATTGGTTTCTCACTGTTACCACATGCTGCTACAATAGCTGCCAGCAGAGAGGAAAACTGGGATCTGTTGGTTTAGGGGGCCCCAGAAGCATCCGACAGCAGGATGTCTAATGTAATTTGTACTGTAATTAGATAAAATGTTTTCAGACTGACAAGGAAATTTTGTTTCAACATCTAGGCTTTTTGAACACTGCAACAATTGTGCATCGCTTAAAGTTGAAAAGTGTTGACCTGCTTGAATTAGTCTGAGAAAAGAAAAAGGAATCTTAATTGGAGGTTCACACACTGGTTAACAAGCTTTTAACCATCTCTTCGTACTGGAACTGCTGTGAAAGCTGGAGAGTTTGAATTTGAAGCTAGATATGCACCACTGAATCGAGGCGACCATGATGCATGCTCCAATGTAGTAAATTAACGCCGTAGATTCCTCGGTGTGGCTTACGTTGATTATATTGACTGCAATATAGACTGAGATAGCTGAATTTCCTGCTCCTGTCCTGTGCAGGCACCGCTGACACGGACCAGGATGCAATGCGAGCAATCATCTTACACCGCACCCCAAAATTCTTACAAATCCTACATGGAGGTGGGTGACAGTGTGTCCAGCTGTGGTGCAGCTGTGAGTTTTGTTTTTTTTTACATCCTTGACGACCCAGAGATGGAGACTTGAAATCCAAGAGATAGCTTGTAGTTCTTCCCTCCCGCTGGTGATGTCACTGGTGTCAGAGGAGTCATTTCTCAGTTAGTGTAGCACACAGTAAGGAGTTTATCATCCTGATTCAACGTGAAAACATGCAAATATTCATATCTACGTCAACTCACCTTACCGTGATGCTTGAATTTTATGCAGTGCCATACTTGTAATTTAAATGTCCATGGCACTATGGCAGGGTGGTCCTATCATATATGTCTTTATCATGAAGCTTGTGATGGTTAGTGTTTTGTGGTGTTTTCTCCTCGCCTCTCTTCCTCTGTGCCAGGCAGGTGGAGAGAGGCGGGGCCGACGCTCCTGGGCTAGACACACCTGCTGCTCGTCAGCTCGTCCACCGCATATTCCTTTGCCCATGTCTCCTCAAGCCGACTTCTCCAGAACCTGTTGGTTTGTCGGTTCTGTTTTGCCGTAGAGATTCTGTTGTTACTTTTCTTAGAGTTTTCCGGGTTTTTTTTTCCTTACCGTGATTTTTCAGTTGTTACTTTACCTGCCGTTTTCTAGTGAACTTTTTCCTAGCTGTGATTTGTGTTGCTACTTTACTTAGCGTTTTATAGAGAGCTGTTTCCTAGCTGAGATTTTCGGTTGGTACTTTGTTTAACGCTCGATAGGAGTTGTTTTTCCCTGACGGTGATTTTCAGTTGTGACTTTGTTTGTACTTTCTTGTGCTTTTCCCTCCGCAGTGATTTTCTGTTGTACTTTTGTTATCAATTAAACCTTTTGTATACTCTGCATCTGGGTCCTGAAACGTCCCTTCCCAAGCCGTAACAAAGCTGTTTTTTTCATGTTTTATGTCAACATTAAGGTTGTTTTATTGAACTGAGAAGGAAAATTTCAGTTCCATTTATCAAGAGGAATATCCTTATTAGTAAAAGTGATATTCACTGCATGTTTCTACATGAGATAGAAACTGCAGGCTGTCCCCATGTATATCCCCTTAATATGTGTGTGCGTGTGTTTGTATGCTCTGTTTGGGCTGCTAAATCCAGCAGACACCTTCGTACATTCAAAGAGGTAGTGAACTGAGGTTATGAATCCATATACAGCATCATCCTGGCTCACACACACAAACACAAACCTGCTTGAGGTCGGCTGGGCAGTCCAATGCAGGATCAAACTGCATCAGCGTTTTGTTACACCCTTGTCCACTCAGAAGACACTCTTTTGTTTACACAGTATAGAGAGACACAACGCAAATCTTCACACTATTTATTTCCCTCCATTTTTGACAGAGATGGCGGACAAATTGTCCCACACGTCGCGTTTACTTCCCCTGTGCTATCCCGTAAAATGTGTGTGCTTGTGTGCCTTACAAGCCCTCTTTTCCACCATTAACATGAAGAGCCTGCCAATTAGCTCTCAAGGAGTTGGCATTGATTCAATTAAAGATTCCAATATACAGAAGAAGCGAGAGAAGCCGTCACTCAACGTATTTAATGAACTGAAAAGATCACTTTCTGGGAATCAACACGGATCATGTAATATAATCTTAACATACTTTTTTCTCTCTTAAATTCTCGGAGAACTCTCTTCAAAGTCGTCTGAAGGAAACGGAACAATGTGATAAAAGGAAAATACTCAAAAGAGCAGATAGTTACAGTTTTACAACTTATGCTGTGACATTCAGTTACGAGACTCAACCTGCTCAAACAAGCTGAGCAGAGTTTAAAGACTTTAAAACTATTGTAATGTCAAAAATAAGACATCTTTTTTTATGCTTTTTAAAAAAATTTTATTTAGATGCCATGAAAAAATGAACTCTATGAGCTTTGAATATTCTGTTCCCGCAGCTATTAGCCCGCAGGCTCATTGCTTCTAATTTGTAGTCAACATTGCATTCACTGCAACAGGAAATTGGTGTGTTTAGGGACATTCAACACACTGTACAAACACGCTACATGTGAGACTTTGGAGGTAAATTTTTGATGAAACCAATCATCCCAACCAAAGTGTTGTAGCACACAGCAGATGAACACAATCTTGTGCAGGAGTGATGTGTGTGTTTCTGTGGAAATCATCATTGAAAAACAATCATGTTTATTACAATTAAAGGGCTTCCTCGTCCAGGAGTTATGATCTGCTGCAGATGTTAGATTCGCCTTGAGATCCATTCTTCCTCGACTGAGGGCTGATGATGCTGAATTACCTCCCCAGAAAAGGCGTCTCATCAGGACCCACCACCCACCCCACGCAGTCCACCCAGCCACCCACCCCGCAGCCCACCCACCATGTAAAGAAAAAAAAAAAAGACGAAAAAAAAAAATGAATGCAACTTGTTGGCTTCTTTGTAATCTCCGGCAGCAGAGCAGAGCGGAGCAGATCGCGCCGGCACCGGGAAGCCCCCCCCCCCTCGCCTCTCCCCTTACGCGCCTCGGTGCATCAAATGGAGCTCCACCGCTTCACTTTTTTCCAAAAAAAAAAAAAAAAAAAATCTTTTTTTTATTCACACTTTTTTTTTTTTAAGCCATAACGACGTTCGACATTTTTTTGGAGAAATAAGCGCGGGCGAGTCGGCCACTCGGATGATGTAAAATTCAAGTCGCTCAAGTTTCCGCAACCCCGAAAAAAAAAAATAATTAAAAAAAAAAAAAAAATTCGGCGCTGCGCTGAGTTTACACACTCTACCTTTCAGATGAGATGTGAAGCAACATCAGCAACACGCCCGATTACAGGAGCGGACCACTGGAAGCCTCTCAACGCAACGCCAGTCACGCAGCAGTTCGCTTACTGGACGTGCGTAAACGAGGAACACCTCCGTACCGGGATTCCCCGGTTTGCTTCTGTGCTCCGATTTCATTAAAAAGGGGAAGAAGAAAAAAAAAACTTGAGTGAAATTCACTGGATGAAGATAAACGTGGTGAGTGTTGCCATCTTTTCCTTTTTAATAACCCCACATCCAAGGCTCAGGTTTCATTACGCACGGCACTGAGAGCGCGGATGAGATGTCAGACATGTAAAATCTGAATAGTTGCAAAAAAAGCTTATAATAGATATTGCATTTAAAAAAAACAAAAAAAAACACCCAGCTTAATATGATAAGGTCAGCTGTGATTACCTCGGGCACGGGTGTAAGTCACAGTGGCACAAAAGGATGAAGATGATAAGGTCACTGTGTACCACAGTGTAGGGGTCCCCGAGGGCAAATAACGAGAGCCTCACGTGAATTTAGAGGAATTAAATACATCCACGTGGACAACAACTGCACGAGGAGCGAGCGTTCCAATCCCATGAGTAAACATCTGTAGGATGCTGGGAAGAGGGACATTTTGTTCATGAGCTTTTAAATATGAGTTCAACTGGGCATATCGATCGCAGGGTGGGGGGGGACCTGCATGCACCAGCTGACCCTGCTAGTTTTCTGTGAAAAAGATACAATTCAGGGATGATTTTCCAGCACCTCTTATGTCACAGAGCTGTGTGAAATTCCAGGTTATGCTGTGCGGCACCTGTCTGATGTGATTGGAATTATCCGATTTTATAGATCACATGTATTTTGTAGACGGTAAAAAAAAAAACATTTTGGAAACTCAATGTCATGCTGAATGAGGATTTGTTCGGAGAATGCAGTTTTAATAAGTCGCCGCTGAATGTTAAAAGGTCATCACATCCTCTTTTGGCCTCTTTCTGGTCTGATCTTCCTCTTGAAAAGACCAAGATGCACGAGTGACGTCTGATAATGCATTTCTTGCCATTAGGAGCTGGTGGTGGAGAGTCCAAACTCCCTGTCACCATTAAGATCCACCTCAGCTCTTTCAAGTGGTGCTTTCAAGCTTCTCTGACCCCTTTTACAGACAGAGTGGCGCATGTTTTATTTCGTTTGATTGCTTTAACATGTAGCTTTACTGCAAGAGATGCTCAGCAGAAAATGAAAGAAATTCACCGCCACTGTGCCATGATGAGAAGTATTTTTCCAGCACGCTTTGTCTTTCCATTCTGACGCAGGTAGAGTTTCTTCGCTGTCTCTCTCGTTCTCTCTTTTTCTTTCTCTCTCACGCTGACACTCGTTTCTCTCCTTATTCTCTCACGCTCCACCTCAGAGGCACACACAAGGCAGGAAATTGAATCAACAACTCATTGAAATGATAAAAACTTCTATTCATATCATACGGTCCCCATTCTGAACTCAATAACGACACTGAGTTAAAAAAAAAAAAAAAGAAAGAATAAATTCCTGATTATGGTATTATTGGCTATCATTCTCCTCAATGATTAAAGAGGACTGCTCGCGCTCACATCTGGGGTGTGAGGGAACACATCACAAAAACGACTGATTTGCGGATCATGATTGTCTCAACAGTGCTCCACGTCTGCACAGAGGAACTGCCCTGGTAACATTTTTTCGAATGTGGACGACGACAGACTCACGTCCTTCTCGCTGTCTCTTTGGTTCTCTCTGGTTGAATTAGATCATTGTTTAACACTGAGCATGCTTAGGTGAAAGTGCCATCGCTCTGCCAGCAAACATGCACTTAGAATCCACAAACCGCTGTAACCGGGATCAAGTGATTTGACGTAAGTTGCAGCAGTACACCAGTTTACCGTCACATGAAAGTTGATTGTCATCTTACCATTACAATCAGTAGTACTGAAGTTGACCTTATCACTGTCACGGGGCAAAACTCTATCAGAACATTAGATTTTTTTAAAATCACAATAAAACGCTCATTCAGAATCAGTTGCCCTGTGTATTGGACGAGAGATGGTACCTGCGTGGAAAATACAGAGATTCATTACAGGAGGCTCATAACAATTAGTCTCTTATTACCTCTTCAATTTGTCAGATCTTTTTTGCTCTCGCTGACAGAGGTGTCAGAGGCTCCTCATCCCTCCAGTTAGACTCTTTTGATGGTGGCTTTGTGTAAATGACCTGACTTCTTTTACCCTTGGATGTTCCACATCAGCTGGAAACGCCATTAACTCGCCCACTTGCTCCCCATCAATTTTTACACATCGCACATCATGCAGACTTCGCGGGGAGCTTGTGGGCTGAAGTCCAGTCGTGTCCTACAGATTTTAACATTTGCTGCCTCGCATGCAGCTCCTCCAGGCAATGTCGGGATGAGTTCGGTGAATGTGTGAAAGCAGCTGAGCTATGCATTTCTCATGCCTGCATGCTGACAAAGTGTAGATGGAGCTGTGGTAAGAGTTGGAAGGGATTTGACTCTTTTTAATACTCGTATAAACACCTAAAATGTGTACATTAGGTATATTTTAAACTGTGTCTCTATCTGCCCTTATATGGCGGTGGACTGAAAAGGTTAGCATGTCTGACTAATTAGCTTACTAACAACGATAACAAGCTCAAAGGTCAAGCAGCAATGCCCCTTTAACAATATGCATTGTGTGTTGATATATTAAGTAGTTATCCAGTCTATGTGAGCTGGTCTTGGATATTCTAATATTCAGGTTAATATTAGTGACTCTCCCTAATGCGATATGAGGGGATTGTGTATAAATAGCGTAATTTCACCGTTTAGTCCCCATCGACTTCTACTGTGACAAACCATCAACTAACAACTCTGGCAAAGTTACATGGGCGAGAGTTAATGGTTTATAGGACATTTGCATCCAAACAGACATGCCGTCTCCACACAACACAAACAGCTAAATGTGAATGACTTTTGAAAAAGCAAAAAAAAATAATAACAAATAAAAATCAATTTCCCGTACGTTGATGCTACACTGCTCTCTCCTATTAGACTTTGGGAGGTGATGCTTGTGTAGCGAACCTGCGATCGGAATACTGTAATAATGAATAATGTAGCAATAACGTAGCAATAGGCAAGGTTTTTGCTTTATCTTATCATTATTAAGTACATGCTCCTGACTGGCCCTGGCTAGTGGTTTGTACTCTGGCTGCTCGTTATGCTTTCCGGAAAATGCAATAAATTGAGCTTTCATGCCTTGTGGCGGATGGTGGATAGAAATGCGGAGTAAAAGCAAGGCTTATCGGGAAGCATTCTTAATGCTGATGTTGTCATTTCTCAACAGCCATTGCAATGTGGTCGTGCTAA
>CAAKHG010030373.1:0-11257 GCA_901007715.1 Dactylopterus volitans | reverse complement strand
ACTCCAAATATTATGCAAATAAACAAATTCAAAGCCTCCATAAAGATAACTGATTACCTCATCCCCAAATTCTGATGCTGATTTTAAATGCCTGTTTCTCAGCCAGGCTCTCTTTTCACTTTATCCATTATCCACAGCAATAAGCTTGGCAAAGCTGTGCCAGCAGAGGCCAGTGTGTATATCAGACAATATAAACACAGACAGTTGTGTCAGAGGGCAGCCGATTGCCTGTAGAGACTCATTCTTCTCCTTTTGTCTCTCTATTTGTTAGGGCACAGTCAATCCACCCCTGCAACAGCTGATGGTTTCCATCCCGCTTGAAAGATCAAAACGTACCATTTAGTAGCTCCTCTCCAGCACAGATGACCTTTGCATCACAACACTTCACCTCTCTCCTCATTCTGTTCTCTCCTCTAGCCCCCATGTCACTCCCTACTGTTTCAGCCCCACTTCAGGGCAGCTTTCCATGCGTAAATACAAACAATAACGATTTGTCACACAACAAAGCTGCCAGTAAATTGCTCTTTTGTTTGTTTTATATGGCATGGTTTATTTTCCATTTGAGAATAAGATTCTGTGTAATAAATGCAGCTTAGATATGAATCCCTGAGGTTTAAACCGTGAGAAATGGAAAATGCCCCATCCCTTGTTTCCGCAAATTTCTGAATTCCTTCACACTTACATGATGATAAATCAATACAGGAATACACGCATTAGCGAAAAAAGACTACAACAGGATCTTTGTGGCTTGTCTGATTTACAACCAACCATTTACACCATCATCTTCTCTCAAAATAGCATTGGCATTGATTGGAAGCGCTGGGAGTCGTTTTCTCAACATATTACAAATTAAAAGAACCCATCCATGAGGACAGTGGCATGCAGGAATTGATGGCTCACCTGTAATACAACTGACTGAGCAAAATCATCTTCACCCCCCCTCCCCCTCCAACCTGTTTCCCTCAGTTCTGCCTGACTGCCTTGGCTGATTTAATGACCACACACAGCTGGACTAGAAGGAGGTATGTGTAGAGATTGGAAAAGTGTACAGTGATTATAATTGTATTTAGGCAACTACTGATTTACCACGATTTTCACACAAAATCACATCTATGGTTGACAGAGGTTGGCCCTAAAGAATGATAATATCCAGTAAGCGGTAATTGTCTGGGAAAAAATGTCTCATTGGTGCCAAAGGTCAGGGGAGAATGGCAAGACAGGTTTGAACTGATTAAAAAAAAATACAACAGTTATTCAATTAACCACTCTTTAAAACTGAGGCATGCAGAAGAGCATCTCTGAACACATAAGATGCAAAACCTTGAAGCAAATGGGCTACAGAACCTTGCTGGCAAGGTTCACCTAATAAAGTGGTCAGTGGGTGTATATTCACACCCTTCAATCAATGCCGGGTCTATCGCGTTGGATCCATTAAAATCACGATCTCCACAGAATAGCAAAACTACAGTAATTAATTCCAACACTGTGGGACAATATGAGAAGCACTCTCATTTTTTTTTTTTCATATACCACATCACTCTCCCCTCCACAGTTTTCCAGATCTACAATACTGAAAACCTTACTTGTCCTCTGCTCCCTGACTGAGACCTATAGGAGAGTCCACAGTCCTCTATCCCTCATATTGGCTTTCATTTGAGTCTGTCAGTCAAGGAGTCTGGCAGATATGGACCCTCCATCTCAGTTTTTTTTTTTTTTCCTTCCTCATTGCATTCTGAATGAATTGAATGAGAGTGACAGACACTGAGAGGGCAGAGGCAAGGTTTCACTATATAAGGCGTGAAAAGAGGCAGCAGTTTCTCCCCAGCTTATCACATACATAATACAAAATATCAGATTCTTACAATTTTAGATGGTACACCAACAATCGTTTTAAAGACTTACACGACACGTGCAAATTTGGACGGTAAATTTAGCAGGCTAACAGTATACTAGCTACTCTTCAGGGGGAAAAGAGTGAACATGCAGCATACAATTACTGAGGCCCGACCTAGACGCACCAGCAACATTATGGGTGAACTTCATATTTTTTTTGTATCAAAGTCATTGATCAGCAGTCCAGGGAACACATGTAAACTAAAATCACATGATAAGCTGAGTTATTAAAATCCAGTGTTACTAAATGAAGCATATCGTTGTGAATACCAAATTATCTCATAACCTCTTTTTCCTTTGATGTCATCTCAAATGTCATGTTGTGATACTTGGGCTGGTGAAAAAGCCAGCAATTATGATTAATTTCATGGAGATATTTGTGATTTTTTTTTCTTTTTTTGTCTCAACATTTTTTTTCCTTTTTTTTTTTACTTTTATGAATCCTCAGGGCTCTTATTGTAATGATGTTGCTCTCTCATATAATAATCCATCTAATAATCCACTAGTCTGGTGCCATGTCTTGCACTGCTGGTGAACATGCCGTATTTATTTAAAGTAATGTGTTCCGCCGTATTGTATTACTATGTTTGTAATGCCAATTGCCATCTTTAAGTTCAGGGAAATCTATTCAGTGCGTGTAGTCATGACAAATAAAACCCTCCGTGATAATACCATCCAAAATAGCTGATGTCTGGTCATTGGGCGAACTGTTAAATTTAGCATTAATCTGTAATTTGAGTGTTCCTGATTGAAAAGTAGTTGAAAAAGAATTTCCAAAAAATAAAACAAACTGCATTGTGCCCCCCCCACTCCTCACCCCCCCACCCCCGTATGTTGCGTCGCTGCCGCGTTCAAGTAACACATGAATAAATAAGTGTGGACCGCGGCGCTTCCCAGCAGGCACCTCTGGAGTCGCTAAGGCTACCTGAGATAACACCGTACACCTGACACCCCTGTGCAAGCATGCACGCCACCTCACACTTACCGACTGCATAATTACTCAGAATAAATAATCCGCGTTTAACAGCAACAGTTGGGGTCGACAACTATATGATATAACATACAACTCGAATGAGGTTCATCTAACTTGTCCTCCCAGTGAACTGAGACCTCCTCACAGCAGCCAGCAGTTCCATCATCGGTCGACCACGTTTTGAACTCCTCTCTTAAGCAGACAAGCGCAAAAACGTGGATCAGTCCGCGTAAAAGTCGTGTAATGCGCACAGCAACATCTTGCGAGAGATGTGAAACTATTTCATAGGGAGCGTTTTCTGTGAAGCCCCCCGTCCGTGCCGCAGGCATTCCTCTGACACTGCTGCGTGTCTTCTAACTCGAAGTAGGATGATCATGTCATTATGGAATTCCTACCTGCCTCGTCTGTGTCCGTCGCTGGCTGAGCACCTTTGGAGTCGACGCTTGTCCTGCTGTGATGCGTTACCAAGTATCTGCTACCCCTCGCTCTCTCTCTCTCTCTCTCCCTCCCTCTCCCTCGCTCCCCCTCCCTTGTCCCCGCTCTCTACAGTATCTCACCCATTTGTTTTACCCTATATCACCAGCAGCATGGTCGTTACTAACTACAGTACACGTTCCAGTGTTGAAAGCTGCCAGGACAGCCTTCCTCTGCGTGGAGCTTCTTCTAATGTCCTCCTTAACCAGGGTTTCACTCCAGCAATTACAGGTGCAGTCCCATGGGTTTTAAATGTTGTTCCCACAGGTGAGTAATGCCATTCTAGTTGCTCAGTGATCACCGAGACACACTGTTCTGCTCCCTCATAATGATTTTCGAATATTATCAATTTAATTCACAATAGCAGTCTATATGGCGTGGCCAAATAGTGAAGAAGATTTATATATATATATATATATATATATATATATATATATATATATATATATATATATATATATATATATATAGCCCTCCATGTGCTGGAAAGTCATTTGCAAGCGAGATACGTTTAATTAGGTAGGATTAAAATTTTCTGTTCATGGACCACCCGAATAAGTTTATGTGCGAGTATATTACACAGGTTGAATTTCAAATCAATATCATATTTCAGGGTTTGTGGCTCTGAAAAACATTTGCCGGTATAACAGCGCCATTCAGTGTTCCACATAAGAATTACAAATGGAAGCAGTTCTGAGCTGGATATGAAAATAAATGTCTTGTAAACACTGTTATTTTACCATTTTGGGTCTTAATGTATCTGACAAGTTTTACAGCTGTTACAGATTATACTGCTTTGATAACAATTTAAGGTGGATCTCATTAGTCTACATTTATGCCAAAAGGTGCTCACTTGTCAAACTTAAATGTAGTTGTCTGTTAATCTTAAACAGAAATGAATTCTTTGGCAATGTCAATTTTACCCCTCACTGATAAGAGGGTTGGCACATTGCATGGTAGCCTCCACTATCTGTGGTTGAATGTGTGTGTGTGAATGGGTAATGAAGCAATCGCAAGGCAGTGCAACAGCACTGTTAAAGGGATCGTTAACCCTAAAATGAAAATTCACTCATTTACTCACCACTATGCTGACGGAACGGTGAGGTGTTGGAGTCCATTAGACACTTTGTCAGGATTTAAACAGCATTGCAGCCAGTTCCAATACAGTTGAATTAAACTGTGACCACTTCTTCAAAAAAAAAAACAAAAAAAAAAACAATAAAAAATAAAATGCCTTCTGCTTGTGCCATGTGCGCGCAATCATGAATGCAGATAAAGGCTCATTGTAACAACATTTAAGCGAAAATCATGATGTAAATGTTAAATTTGAATGTTGGAGCTCACATTTAGATGACACCACAGAAGCAGTGTGAAAGCATTTTTTTCTGCCTTGTTTGACGTAATTGTTTGTGTGTTTGATGGAGAGGCAGCTGAGTCCGACAAATTGATAAAACACACGTTGAAGAACACAACAGTGAAGGTATGGATCACTCATGCTGCACACTTGGACACAAGATGCAGACTGACACATGTCCTAAAGTCCTAAAAATCCTTTTAGTGGAAACCAGTTCAGTATAGGGAAGGTTAGTTCAAACAGGCAGTCGTACAAAAATGGCAGGCAAAAATCAAAGTAAAATAAAGTACACAAATCATAAATAAATAGACATAACAAAACAATCATGGATACTTTAGAGGCACAAACAGACCCTGGAACCATAAAAGTTGTTAATGTTATTATGCTAATTAACTGTGGACAGTGTGCATATGTGTATGGTTTTCTAAATAAGTAAATTATTTAAAGAGAACAAAAGAAGAGGAAAAATGTAAAATAGATCAAATTTCAATGCTATATGAAAATCGACATATGTATCTCATGATCCCAGTGTGTGAGGTGACGTGGAGTAAATTGATGGTGGACGGTAAGGGGCAGCAGCAGCGAGGTCAGGGGCACGCCAAACACCCTCCCCAATTCCGCAGCAGCACCACCACATGCATGTCACGCTTACCCTCTTCTTTTGCATTTTGTGTGTTTTTGTTTCTTAATATCCATACTTGGTGTATTGCACTAAAGACTAAGACTAAGCAGCTTCCACCACTACTGCTCAACAGACCATATCTCAGGAGGTCCAATGCACTTCGTCCAGTCAGGTATACTTGCATTCCTATATCCATCCACTCTTCCTTGTTCAGACTAATGAGTAGAGAGTGGGCAAATTAGAGGCAAAAACTATTTCTATTAATATTACATTATAGTTTTTTTTTGTCTTAACTATTTTTTTAATCAAGTAACTTAATGAAAACAAACATGGCAGTTGTTAAGACTGATTTTTCACTGATTTTAAAATGCAAGTTTATGTCAAGGGTGGGAATTCGTACTGGTTCATAGATAATTGCTGGAAAACACACAGACTACAAGCTTACGGAGGCCTGCACAACCTCGCTTACCATTGTTGTCTGCTGGAGGATTTAAGTGAGTCTTTGTGAACTACGCCAGTGACTCACATTGCGCCACAGTCAGTGGAGTGTTGCAGCTCCATTCTGCTGTGGCACACGTCTCTCTGCTCTCCCAGACAGGTGAGGAATGATATAAGCAATCTTCGTTCTCTCAGAAGGAAAAGCAGCAGCCTGAAGCTCGAAAAGAAGATCACATCGAGTCAAAAAAGCACCACAGTCACCCGAATCACAGGAAAAATGCTCTGGCAGAGGTGGAGAGGTATCAGAGAAGAGACCAGACCAGGAGCCACGGTGGTGACTGAAACCGGGGGCTTAAATGAAGGCCAACTGGCCCCGCTCAGTAGTTTCTGCATCAGATCCATGAGGAAATTAAGCTGGCTCCAAAACACTGATATGAGAGATTCAAAATGGGAGATTAGGTCCTTCATTTAATTCCACAGGATGGCAATCTGTTTCTCCTGATGATGAATCATGCAACCCTGCATCGGCAATACAGAGAACATCGAATCCACTCAGTCCGTGCTCGGCCAGTTCGCACTATTACTCACTGAAACCACTGATTTGTAACCAAGAGGCAGACTGTCACACAATGCGATTCTCAAAATCGTTTGAATGGAAACTAAGTCCGTACATGGGAGGTCAGTTCAAACAGGCAAAGGTACAAAAGTGGCAGGCAAAAATCAGGGTCAAAAAAGGCAGGAAACACAGAGACGAGAAAGCTACAGAACAGGGGAGACCAGTGCAAAACAGAGGGGCAGGTCTTGACACAGGAGGGGAACAGGAGGCTGGAAGTGAAGGTTCTAAAACGAGAAAAGACGAGAGTATCAACATAAAACTGGAAGTGGAAAAACATGAATCTTGAAGGAAACACAAAGGGTAACTTAACCGAACAACACATGACGGAGGTTACAGAGAAAGAGCATTGTTCCGTGCCAGTGTACAATAACGGTGTGAATATTTTTCAACTAATTCAATGTCAGGTTCTGCACTACTTGGAAAGATATTTTACCAGGGCTATGACAAAATATCACATTCATTGTTATTACACAATTCCATGTGGTAGCATATGCACAGATGTAGAGATAAGGAGCATAAACCTGAACCTCATAAGTCCTGAAGACGCAGGAACAAGGTGTTTGAGTGTAGTGTTGAGTCTCTTTATTCAGTAAGACAAAAAATACTGTACTAATTAGATGTTGTTTCAGTCACCTTTTGCAGCATGACAAAGCTAGTCTGAGCTTCTAAGAAACCTTGAAACCTTTTGACATTAGCTTCAACAAGGTCTTTTTTTCACTTGCACATCACTCTTGCAGTATGTTTTCTTGTGGCCACTGCAGCTACTCCTCCTCATCTTCTGAAAACATCTAAGTTTCATTGGAACACTAATTGCTCCTGCAGTCTCCTCTTGTAAGTACTTCTTTGGCCCAAAACTAATTTTCTCAGATATCTTGGAAATTGTTCTAACTTTAGCAAATTTAAGTGAAATTTGTCTCTGAAGCACATCAATCTAGTTAATGATATTTTTGCCCCCTTCCAACAAGAGTTGGAATCACTTGAATCCAACATGAAGTATTTCCTGCAATTCATGGCAACATAGCTCAGATTAGATGCTGCAGCGGTTGTGATATCGCAAGGCGTCACTCATACAAAAGCAAGTTTACTTCAGTATAATTGAAAAAAAAATCAATTAAACAGGTTATGAATTTTCTGCATTTATTGTCTGCTCATGTACACGGATGCAGTTTGTACCATCAAAATTAAGATCCTAAGAAAATCTGATTGTTTTAATTAAGGGAAGTTTGAAATAACAGAAAGGCGCTTTTTGGAATCTGCTTGGATTATGATGTAGCTTCCCATGAATTTATGGGCAGAGCAATTTTTAAGAAACAAGATTAATGCATTCAGTATTTGCAGCAGATTGCCAAACCACAGAAATACATTTATAGGGAGAAAATACATCAATAATGAAAAACACGCAGCCCTAGACAAACTTATTGGTTGCACAAGCTGCTTGGTTTGCTGTGCACTACTTCTAAAAGGTCAGTGTTAAGAGACTTGCTGAAGTGAAAACATAAAGTAGTTAGACAATCTTGAATTCACTTTTTGGTAAAAATATAAACCTAATAAAATATCCTGCTCGGAATGGCCGGCGCCGTTCAGGGGGCATTTTTCTTCAAAGCCTGAAACACAAACACCACTGATTTGCACAGACTTAGTTTTCAAAAAGTCTGTTTGTTTGTGCACTGTGACTTTCAGTAATTTATTTTTGTCATAAATTTTGGTATCTTTTAATAATCTCCAGCTGTGTCAAATCAATTTCATCTTGGCGCTCTGATCATCTTCTTTGATGATGTTTTGCTGCTCTCTAGTGGATTTTGAACTGAATTGCAGTCAGTGGCTCGCTCTATTGGGTTTCAAGCTTTGTTTTGAGCTCTAGTCAAGAATCCAAATCAGTCATGGCATGAATAGATTTTCTTTGTGTCTCTGTCTCTCTCGCTCTTTCTCTCTCTCTTACTGATACCATCGATAAGTCAGTGGCATCCCTCTTGTCTGAGCCCATATGCTGCGCATTAAGAAACGTATATACAGTACTTATCACTATGCTTTCATTATGCTTGTTATTTTTCATTATGCTTGTTATTTTTGTAATAATGTCATGACACAAACCTGGCAGGAACTAACCATGTTAGTGATGCTCATACTTACATAAGGGACTATGAGCAGGTGTTTTAAAAATAAGGAAGATATAATATTATAAATTGGTTAATTTCCATTAGAGAGTCTAGACAAGACATCTAGAAATATCTTGTCCTTTTCTCATCATCATCAGGATGTCAACATCGAGCAGCTGCATTGTTGCACATCAAGCAAGAGAGGTTCTTGTGGGCGCTGAGTAATGTGTTAATTTGCTTATGACTTCCCAGCTGCCATCTGCTACAAGCTACTGCCAAACTGGGCAGGAGGGTGAAGAAGGCCCAGCCTATCCCACAGGCACGCCATGGCAACTTTCCTTGGCAGTCACAAAACCTAGCCAATTGTTATCCATGATGACCCCTATTAGATGTGGTTACCTCATACCATTAGAGGGACTCACCACTGAACTCTGCCAAGGAGTCCAGTGTTTCCAGTATCACCAGTTACCAGTACAGAATGAATTCCTCAAAGAAAATTATTATACATTTAACACCCTTTTGCATCCCCACTGGCCATGTAATGGCAGTGGAAGAATCTTTAGAAGGTACATGAGCTTAATTGTCATAATTGACTTAATGGTCCACACTCTCAAAGGTGTGGATAACGGTGTGCCTGGAATGGCTGGCAGGAGTTTTATTTTACCACCATTTTGCTGCTCCAAGACCCATATTTGTGCTTTTACCCCAATTCTAATTTACATATTGAAATGAATCCTAATTTCGTTGTCTGTACCTCACA
The DNA here is from genome assembly GCA_901007715.1 of Dactylopterus volitans. Lineage (NCBI taxonomy): Eukaryota > Metazoa > Chordata > Actinopteri > Syngnathiformes > Dactylopteridae > Dactylopterus > Dactylopterus volitans. Next base: position 2,031 of record CAAKHG010030373.1, on the reverse strand, counting down.
TGTATAACCTGCTTTTGACTGGCACAGTTCTGCACTTGTACTAAAACTCAGCACTCTATACTGGCTACAGTTACATGCATGAATTACTTATTCTTTTCAAAACCAAACACATGTATAAAGCCAAATAAATGCACAATGCACATCTATGAATCACATGTTCAATGTCAAATTAGAATTGGAGCACTGACAACCAACCAGTGGAGTGAGAAGAACAGAAGCTGCCACCCTAAAACATAGCAAGAATTAGAGATTTTCTGTTTAAACAGAGATACTAAAATTTTATTCAGCAGGCTAGATTATTATAATTGCATCTTATTAAAAAAATCAATCAGACGGCGGCATCTCATCCAGGATACAGCTGCTGGAGTCCTCACCAACTCCAAGAGAGAAGAGCACATTACGCGAGTTTTTCAGCCACTGCACTGGCTCCCTATGTGTGTCATAGAGTTGAATTTAAAAACCTGTTACTTGTTTACAAAGCACTAAATGGTCTCTGGCCTAAATACATCTCTGATTTACCTGTACATTAGGAAGCATCCAGACCTCTCAAGTCATGTGGGACCGGTTTACTCAAACTTGCCAAGATCAAAACCAAACAACATGAAGCAGCTTTTACTTTACTTTACTTTCCTTTCCTTTACTTCCCACCAGTGGAACAAGCTTCCTAAACACCTGAGGTCTGCTGAAACAGTAAGCTCATTTGAATCAGAGCTCCAAACATTATTTACTGTGGCATTCTCAGAAATTCTTGACGTCACTTCTTTCATACATTATTTTTTTTTTCTGATTTTGCCTTTTGATGCTTGCCGCATTTTTCGTTTTTAAAAGGTATTCCGCTTGATTTATAATACATTTCCTGTAGTCTTATTCTTTAATTTTCAATGTGTTTCTATGTATTTGTAAATCTCTTTGAATTGCCTTGTGTCTAAACGGTGCTATAGAAATAAACCTGCTTTGCATTGCTTTGCTTTGGTTCAGTGTTTACAGTCTGTGTCTGAGCGGACTGGGCTGCACCATGGGATGGATCTGGGAAACATGATGTCTCAAAGACAACTTCAGCAATGACCCATCAGAATGACACTTGCAATCTGCTCAGACACACAGTGACTCATAGTGCTTCATCACATGGGGTCATGCAGCATGACAGAGCTTGTGTAAATAAACAAACGGTACAAAACTATACTATGCTGTTTAGAGACTTCACGCATCCGGAAAATGATCGTCACATTTTCATGTTCAGTCAGTTTCTCTCATCCTGTCTGAATAAAAACACATTGCACAACACTGAGCAGTTTTAACTTCCTTGTATATATTATTTCTGTAAAATTCACCAGGTCCTTTAATATTTGAGCAGAGCTGCAATAACAATGAGACATACAGTGTCTTCAATAGGCTCTCTTAAAGGTAAGTGTTTGTATATGTATTGTATATCATTAAGACGACTCTCAAGAAAACTAAAGTAGGCTATTACTTTAGATGTAATTGTGACAAAAGATAAAAATAGTAGAATAAAAATAGTAACAGGCACATGGCCCACTGCTCTGAGTACAATGTTTAAATGAATTTAAAAGTAAAAATTCCCAAAATGTAAGTTTGCATGTAATAATAATGAACATTTTTACTCAGTGCAGACAGTTCATACATGTAGTATTCTGCTAATATTCTATGTTAATTATTTAAAATAATTGTGATTATTTGGCTGTTTATTTTGTTTGTCGTTTGGTTTAGATGCACAGCATTTGTATGCATCAGCCACAACAATTTTGGTTTGGTTTTGGCTTTGGAACAGCTTCTCTAAAGTTTCATTGGAGGTTAATGGAGGAAACTGTGTCATCGTGCAGATAACTCAGCTCATTTGCCCCGTTTCAGACATCGAATGGTATGTAATGTAGAAGAAATGATCGAAAGCTTTGATGCTTTGATTTATTGAGCTGGTTATGTATAGGGTTATGCATAACCTGCTTGTGCGTATCACACCGACCTGCGTGTGTCTGCATGCGACATTATTAAAAGTGCTGGAGCCTCGTTATA
>CAAKHG010030363.1:14430-26403 GCA_901007715.1 Dactylopterus volitans | reverse complement strand
CCGGGGTTGAGGAACATCCCGGAGCGTCGGCGTTCCCCATCCTGCGACTCACCTGTCGCAGAGACGCGGGGTCACCTGACCTCTCGCCTACGCGGCCTGACCGGGGGTTGGGGGGGGGGGGGCGCCAGGGTTTTATAGCCCAGGCGCACAAAATGAATGACACAATAGCAGAGTACTTCCTGGTTCTGGTTGTATTTCAGTCAAACCACAGAAGAAGAAGAAGAAGCTCTTGTTGTGCTTTTTTTTTTTTTATTTGATTAAAGGAACAGTTCGCACAAAATGAAAAGAAATCACCCCCCCCACCCCACTCCCTCCCTCCCTCCCTCCTTGTGTCCCCCGCCTCCCTCTTCCTTTTTAAACTTCTCTCCCACAGCTGAGTCCAGGTTTTTTGACTGGATCTGGATCTGGGATGTTTGGGCTGAGTCCAGACCTCCATGTTGTGTGAAAGGAGAGGTCGGACCTCCTCCCCACCTCCCCCCCCACGCCCCTCCACCCCCGCTCCCCCTATCGCCCCCTTCCCCTTCTCTCCCAGCGCCTGGTGTCTTTGTCTCTGTCCTTGGCAGCGTCCACGAGTCCTCACGGCGTCATTCAAGGGGAAAGAATAGCAGATTGTCTTTATTAAGGAGACGCCTTGTTTCAGGAAGTCCAGGCAGGGAGGAAGAGGGGGACGGCACGGTGTGAGGTGGGGGGGTTGTAGGGGTGGGGGTGTGGTGGTGGTGGTGGGGGGGTGCACACAGTGAGGAGGAGGTGAAGCAGAATGTCAAAGCTAGTGAGCCTTTTGTGCCGGGTGTTTTCCGCCCGGCGACAGCTGATTCATATTCAAATTCGGATTCTGAATGGCCGGTTCACACTTTACATTCCAACACACACACACACACACACACACACACACACACACACACACACAAACACCACCTATAAAAAAAAATAAACTTGAGAAGGTGATGTCATTCTTGGAGGAGGTGTGAGACTATTTAGGAGAGGAAGGAGAGAAGGAAGCAAGGGAGGTGGGGTAGGAAAGGGGTGAGGGGAGGAAGGAAAAATGGGGATGTGGAAGGAAATGAGGGGGAAGGAAGGAGATGGGGAAGTAGGAGGAAGGAAAGGAGGATGTAAGGGAGGAACTGAGGTGGGGAAGGAAGTGGAGGTCAAGGGGACAATTAGGTAAGGATGGAAATGATGAAGAAAGGAGGCAAGGAGGGAAAATTGGATGTAGATAAGGAGACACGGGTGAGGAGGGGAAATGGGATAAAGGAAGGATAGGGGGGAAATAAAGGAGGTGCGGAGGAGACGGAGGACGAAGGAAGAATTGAGGAGGTGAAGGAAGTGGAGATGAGGAGGGAAGGGAGGAGGTGAAGAGGGGAAGGAGGCATGGGAAAGGAGGGGAGAAAGGAGGTAGGAAAGGAAATGTGGGTAAAGGAGGAAATGAGGTGAGGAAGGAAAGGAGGAATTAAGGAGGTGGGAAGAAACTGCAGCTTGTGGTTGTTGTTTTTTTTCCGTTCCTGTTTATTCATATTTATCATTCACTAACATCCACCTTAAATCAGCACGATAAACGACACCAATCAAAACCTGGTCGAAGAGCTGCTGTCCGACGTCGGACAGCCGGCGCTCAGCCGGCGCTCAGCCGCCGCAGGTCGTCGCGCTGTCATGGCGATGCGCGGCTCGCTGGGCGGGACACTATGGCAACAGGGCTGCTGACTCAGATCGGAGTAAACCTGGAATTAAACCATCAATCAGTCTGACAGCTGCTCATTGGCCCCTCCCCCCGTCTGCCCCTGCAGCTCCAGACGCCGACGCCCCCCCCCACCCCCCCATCTCCCCCGGTGGCCGACCCGGCCGTGGCTTGCCCCCGTCCGTCAGAGGAACCGCGGGTCGCGGTTGGCCCTCCGCGAGTGGAACCGGATCTCGGACAGTTTGGAGTTGATGCCCGAGCCGATGACGCCTTTCCTGGCGAGGGGGAAGCGGGCCAAGATGGCATCTGGGCGGAGGAGACAACGGGGGGGGGGGGGGTTACACGCAGGGCGGATTAAGAGGGAACATTCCCCGAAAGCTTCCCGTGCACCTACTGAAGATGGCGTTGATCTTGTGGGGGTCGAGCGCGCTGCGCTGCGGGTGCGAGGCGGGCCGGCGGCTCTGGCCCCCCCGCAGGTTACTGTTCATCAGCGTGTTCATGTCGAACACGCCCAGCAGCAGCGTCCGCGCCATCGCCGTGGGCGACTGCGCCTGATTGGCCGACTGCCACGAGCGGATGTCGCAGAGAACGCCAGATCCTGGGTACACCTCAACCTGGCTCACCTGGACAGACGGGGCAGGGTCGGGATGAAACCGGTCAGGTCTGATGTGAACCGGACCAGGGTTAAAGAAGCGGATCAGACCCAGCGTAAAACTGGATCAGGTTTAGTGTACAAACAGATGAGGTTTAGGCCGAACCAGATCAGATCCAGTGGACATCAGATCAAGTTTAGTGTAAACACGGTCAGGGTTTAATTCAAGCCTGATTCCGATCCAGTCTAAAGGTGATCTGGTTCACTGTAAACCAGATCCTGCTTAGTGTGAACTGGGTTTAATGTTAACCAGATCAGATCCAATGTAAATCGGATCAGGTTTAGCGTGAACTGGATCAGGGTTAATGCAAGCCAGATCAAATTCAGTGTGAACCAAACAAGGCTTAAAGTAAACTAGATCAGATCCAGTGCAAATTGGATCAAGTTTAGGGCAACCCAGATCAGATCCAGTTTAAAGTGAACAAAATCAGATTTGTAAATTGTCGATGTGTAAATTGGATCAGGTTTAGGATAAACTTGATGAGGTATAATGTAAACCAGATCGAATCCAGTGAAAAGGTGATCAGGTTAAGTGTAAACCTGGAGGCGTGTCGTCTTAACCAGATAGGGAGGGGGATTGGTTTTAGTGTAAACCGGAGCAGACTGATGGTAAACCAGATAAGGTTTAGTGTTAACCGGAGCAGAGCTAGTGTAAATAGGATCAGGTTTAGCATAAGTCGAGATCCAGCACGAAATGTATCAGTTTCAGGGTAAACCAGATCACATTTAGTCTTAACCAGACACTATCAAGTGTAAAACGGATCAGGTTTAGCGCAAACCAGACCAGACCCCGTTTGAAGCCTCGATCAGGTTTCGCGTTAACCGGGGCGGGATCCAGCGTAAACGCGGATCGGCTCCAGCGCTAACCGGATCGGGCGTGTTCTCACATAGTCTTTGGCATCGCGGGTGGCGCACTGGCTCTCCGAGCAGCTCCTCCTCAGCTCCTCCATGTCGGTCTGGCTGCAGAGCGGCGCCTCCTCCCCCATGTGGCTCCCCAGGTCCGCTCCCCCGGGGACCCCCTCGTCCCCGGAGCCCAGCGGGCCGCAGAAGTCCCCGCTCAGCTCCTCGGGCCCCTGCTGCTGGACGTGAACGTGGGGGCTGATGTCCCCATCGGGATTGTTGGCCGCGTGGGTGTGGTGGTGGTGGTGATGCGAGTACATGCTGTAGCCGTCCGTCCGGCCTGTCGCCGAGGAGACGGAGTGATGCGTGTTGACCTGGCCCAGCGTTTGCCACATGGTGGACAGGAGCCCCGGGATCTCTGGGGGAACGTGGCGAGAGAGCGAGCCGGGTCAGATTCACCCGCGATAGACTGACGCCGGAGCGCAGCCGGGCGGTTCAGACCGGAGCAGATCGGGCCCACTCACCACTGACCAGCATGTTCTTCAGTCTGTGGTTCTCGGCCGACAGCTCGGCCTTGTCTCGCTCCAGCTCCTGGACGCGCGCGCGCAGGAAGTGGAGCTCGGCGGTCTGCGGCGACGTCATCGACGACATGGAGGCCACAGCGGACACACCGGACACGTCCGACGCGGCCGACACGCCCGACTCCAACTTCACCACCTGCAAAAAGGGTGGTGGGGGGCGGGGGGATTTAAGGTGTACAAGCAAATACTTATACGCAAGCATCCATGACCACAATCAGGCCACTAACAGATTTTTTTTTTTAATTTCTACTGTACTACAACCAAACTTTCACCTAAAACACACTCATAAAATAACGCAAGGGCTCAGTAAGTTGAAGGTTCTAGTTCAAGTACTTAGTATCTTCTGTTTATATAGTAGACTTGCAGAATTGTATATTTTATATTAGGTATATGCTGTTTTATTTTTTTATATTAGGTATATGCTGTATTATTTTTTGCCACTTTTTTTTCACTGTTGCACCTTCTGTCTATACAGTAGACTCGTAGAATTGTATATATTTATATTAGGTACATGCTGTATTATTTTTTGCCATTTTCTTTCACTGTTGCACCTTCTGTTTACATAGTAGACAAACTCCGTGCTTGGCACGCACAAACTCGGCCAATAAAGCTGATCCTGATTCTGATTCAAGATGTGTCGCAGCCTGCAGCACCACCAAGAGGTCAGAGCGCTGAACTGCACAGGCAGGCTGGTCCAGATTTTATTTATTATTTCCAGGTGATTTCTTGCGAATCCATAATTTATTTTTAGCCTTTTTTGTTTTGTTTGGAATTATGGTAAATAGAGAAAATAGGTTTCTTGAAGCAAAAAAAACAAACAAACTAACAACAACAAGAAAGGAGAATAGGAAGAGGAATAAATGTTGCATGTTTAGAATCTCAAACAAAAAAAAAAGGTTCTGTTTTACAAAATCAGCTTTTCTGCTCAGTATGGTTCAGTGTTACGTTGTATTACATAATTTTCATACGCCGCCAGCTCTCACTCCCGCTGAACGCTGCGACAGCTGCTTTTAAATCTCAGTGTTCACTTGTCGATAATCGTAATCACAAAATCACAATCTCAGTTTATCGTGTTTGGCTGCAAAAGATGTTTTAGCTTTTTTTAAAAATTATTATTATTGGTCTCTAATGTGTCACGTTTTCATTTTCATATAATTACACTAATAAATAACAAGCAGCTCCAGTATAAAAAAATAAAAAAAACGATTGTTATTTGAAGTCTAATTAATAAAACAGTCAGTTCAGCTCTTAAAAGACTGGAAAACAGTTAAATAACTAAACTACAGGAATTCATGAGTCTCTCTGGAGGAAACTAATCACTTCAGGTGTTTATTTGCGGTGTGATGTACATTTCTACTTCAATTTATTACACTAGACTTCAAAATAAAGATATCTATTTTAGGTGACAGACGACCTAAAATAGATATGACGATATAGTTGGAACTCAGTGTTAAAGAGGCCATTTTTGAATAAAGTTAAGTACACTTCTGTGCTGCTGCTGATATGGTTCAAATTGCGCGATATGACCGGATGTCCGGCCGGAATAAAAAACAGTAGCACCAAGAGAAAAAAAAACACAAAATGTATGTTGACTTTCACGCAATTTCGAACCTAATAAATACGCAAAAAAAAAAAAAAACCCAGGTGGCTGCACACATACAGGCAAACGCGCGCAAAGGGAATCATATCTGACATAAAGGGGGGGAAAAACATGATTTCAGATGATGAACTCATGCTTTTTTGTTTTTTTTAACGCGAGTGTCCCTGATTGATGAATGAACTCGAGGCTCACGATCATCAATCAGGAGGAAAACGTGGAAAAAAAACATGACACACGGATGAATTATTCAAACGGCCCCCGGGTGAGCGAATAATTCATATTTCGCAGCAGAATTGGCGTGGCTTGCTGCGCCGCGCGCGCCTCTGCTGCGGCTGCGTGTCGATGCGCCGCGCGCGCGTCCCCGTGCGCCTTTTATTTTGATAATAAAGCTGCGGACGCGCGCGGCGGCGGCGTGCGAGAATCCCGCAGCCGCGTGTAAATATGCATGCATCGGCGGGGCTGCGGATGTGTCTCGCAGCTTCTATTTTTATTTTTTTTTTAATTTTTTTCTATTTTTTAAATTGTGGTCTCACCGCTCCGCCGCTGAGAGCCCACTGCAGGACGCTGCCGTCCGGACCCTCCGCCATCTGGACGCGAACCGGACACGAACCCCCCCAAAAAAAATCACCGAACCGGGCGCCTCCTAACGTTCCAGGGCTCCGCGGTGACCTTCCATCATCGGCGGCGGCGGCTCGGAGGAGAAAAAAAACACACACACACACGCACACACACACACACAAAGAGGGGGGAGGAAGGGGAAGGAAAAAAAACAACTTTATTAAAATTCATTAAAACATCCACTTCCGGTGCCGCTCCGTGACGTCAGCCTCCTCTCCGCGCGGAGCTGCTTGCCTGTCTCCTTTTTTAAAGGGGGGCGATTTACATACAATCGCGTAAAATTTACACACTTTGTCTTGTTAAGATGCTTTTCTGCGAGTGCTTTCTTGATCCGGAAACATTTTAAGAAATATTGCTATTTTTTTTTCATATGATTTTATTACTGCACCGAGGACATGCTAAAAAGCTTTTTGCAGTGCTGTTGTCTAGGCCATATAATTGTATATTTAATTTTTTTTTTATCATAGATTGTCATTAATACTGTTATTTAAATTGTTTCATTTTAAATGAAACATATTCTGTTAGTTTCTCTACTCAGGTCCGGCTTTGAGACGTTGATATCAGTGTGATCTCCTGATCGGATGAAGCATTTTCTGCTTTTCTGGTGGTGGCTCTTCAATGTCCATCGCGTTCTGACAGACCTGGGGAAAAAAAAAATTGCATTCTTCTGTTTCGCCCCATGAACACGAGAAGTCGTCCAAAAGATTTAGAATGAGATAATCTGGCATGCACTGGTACATTTAGGGGCATCGTAAAGAATGTGGGGACAGACACGTTTGCTTGTTTCTCTTGAGAGGCCACCATGCTTGAACGCAGTTGCTGTTGTCATTGCGGATTTTTTTGTGTACATGTACTTGTTGTACTTTAATATATTTGGGACTGACTGCTGCCTTGGCCTGGTCTCTCTTGCAAGGAGATTTTCAGTCTCATTGGGACTTAGCGGTTAAATAGAGGTTAAATCAGATAAAATATACACCAGCCAGGCATAACATTGTGACTACTGCAAATTTGCCATAGAATATGATTTAAAAAAAAACCTCAGCAGTAAATTCTCCCCTCAGGGTCAGGGAGGTGTTGACATATTCGAATGATTGTTATTGGGACTGTAATTTAGGATGCTGTTGAACTGTACTGGGTTACATAGTGAGAGGTGTCCCTAATATTATGATTATGAGCGAGATGACCAAATTATTAGGAACACCTCGCTCAAACAGATTCGCTTAAAATTTGAACTCGTTGCAGTGCTGCTGCGTCACGTTCTGCCGTGAACGTGCGGCGGTCATAATGTAATGGCTGATTGGTGTGCACGATTTGGGAGACGTGCTAAAAAGGCTGCACTGCCCGATACGGAATAAAAAAATGGAAGGAGAGTGCACGGAAAGTAAGTTTTGGCTGGACAAGAGAACAAATTAAAATAGGTGGAGTCTAAAATCTGATTGGTCGTGTGTGTGTGTGTGTGTGTGTGTGCACAGTTTATTATTATTTGCCATGGCAAAGCGTGCATTGACAACATAAATTGACGTGTGCTGTGAGTCTGCGGGCACTCGCGAGAGCGGAAGTGATCCCCACGAGCTGCCTCAAGCGTTCGGAGCTCTTATTTTGAAAGGCGGGAAAACGGAAGTGGTTCCGGTACTGGAGTGGAAGCCGATTCCGAGTGAACGTCATGGACGAGCGGGGTCGCGTGGATAATGACCGCGGGGTGGCACTGTTGCCACGCAACGGGGGCAGACTGCCGCGAAACCGAACAGTAGAAGAAGAAGGCGCCCGGATGTAAACACGCCGCCATGGAGGCTCCGAGCTGAAGGACGCGCAGATGATAAGTGGGTCTCGCTTCGTTTCGGCTGAGGGTTTTGCGTGTGTTTGCGTGTGTTTTCGTGTGTGTTCGTGTGTGTGTGTGTTTGCGCGCGCGCGCGTGTGTGTAAGGTGAGACTCGGGTGAGAGAAAGGCGTCGGCGAGACGGACGAGACGTGGACTGATGACATCACTGGATCTGTGACGATGTTTATGAGCTGCAGAAATTAAAAAAATAAAATAAAATAAAATATCAGCTAATATCAACATTTTATATAGATATTATACACGTGTCTAACGCTTCTGACCTGTTTAAAAATTATTTAGAAAATAATAATTAGAATCCAACCGTCCCAATGTTGTGAGGGTGATACTCTCACGTTCTACCGTCATTGAGTTGATAAATGAGCCTGCTGGTTAAAGGTGTTTTTCTTTTGATTATAACCATTAGGAATTTGTGTTTTATTGTAGTTTTTAATGTAGTTTTGTTTGCTCACATCTATGCTCATGACATGCATTTTTTTTGTGGTGAGCAGTTTATGATGGTAACAATAAAAATGATAATAAACTTTATTAATAAATCACTTAACAACGCAACAACAAAACCCAACAATGTAGATAAAAAGGCAGTGGACGGTAAGATAAATTTGAACAATTACAAGCAATGAACGACAATAAGAGTTTAGGATGAAACCGTGATGACTGAACTATGTGTTGTCAAAGGCAACATTAATAAGATTTTTTTTTTCTGGAGGGATTTAAGCCCGCGAGTGTGTGCCTGAGGCCGCCTGCCATCAGTCGCGGAGCTCCAGCATCAAAATAATAAAAATTGTGACCATAACGTTGCTATTTTGTGCCCAAACAGCAAGCGATGCTAAAACAGCAAAAAGTATATAACAGAAATACTTAGCTGTCTGTAATTAATAGCAGATTGTTTGTGTGTGTGTGTGTGTGTGTGTGTGTGTGTGTCCAAAGTTTTTGTGCGGTACAACCTGGGGCCGGGCGTGCCGGTGGAACTGCAGGGGGAGGCCAGTGTAGCCGAGCTGAAGGAGGTGGTGGGGGGCCAGCAGGGGGTCCAGCCGGAGCAGCTCCGGGTGCTGTTCGCCGGGAGGGAGCTGCAGAGCGCCAACACCCTCCAGGTGAGGCCGGGAGGGGTGTGGTGGGGGGCCCAGGTGTGGGTTTGGGGGTCCTGATTGTGCAAACTATGATATGAATCAGATATGAATCATGACCGCTCCCCTAACCCTCTCCTGCAGGGATGTCACCTCCCGGAGCAGAGCACCGTCCACGTCGTCCTCCCGCCGTCGGACCCCTCCTCCTCCCAGCTCCTCCTCCTGCAGGAGCGCCTGGCCCGGGCCGGGGGGGCGGAGCCGGACAGCCTGACTAGGCTGGACCTCAGCTCCTCGCGCCTGCCCACCACCACCTCCGGCCTGGCAGTCATCCTGGAGGGGGGCGACGGGGGGCAAGCGGAGGAGGCGGCGCAGGGGGCAAGGGAGGAGGAGGAGGAGGAGGTCCAGGCTGCAGGTACGCCAGGTGTGAAGTCCCTGACATGTGGGGGGGGCAGGCGGGTTCCGATCGGTGTAGCTCTGACTGTGTGTGTGTGTGTGTGTGTGTGTGTGTGTGTGTGTGTCTGTGTGCAGGCAGGCGCTGCCGCAGCAGCAGCACTTTCTTTGTGTTCTGCAAGAGCTGCCGCTCGGTCCAGCCGGGGAAGCTGAGAGTTCGCTGCAGAAGCTGCGGACAGACGACGCTCACGGTCGGCAGGGTAGGGGCGGAGCCTCTCACCGGGCGCGCTCAGACGACGGTGGTGGTGGCGGCGATGGTGCCAGTGATGACGCTCGTCTGTTGTTTCTGACCAGGGCCCGTCCTGCTGGGACGACGTCCTCTTGCCCGGTCGCATCCATGGCTTATGTCAGTCGGAGGGTTGTCATGGCAACGAAGCGGTAAGGAGGATGGAACTTCTGTATTTGCGTGTGCGAGCATTCTTCGGTGTGTGGACGGTTCACGGCCTTCTGGGTGACGTAGTTCCCACGTGTGTGTGTGTGCGTGCGCGCAGGAGTTCTACATGAAGTGCGCCTCCCACCCGACCTCGGATGACGACCTCTCCGTGGCCCTCGACCTCGTCATGACCAACATCAGAGACGTCCCCTGCATCGCCTGCACCGACATCATGTAAGACGCACACACACACACACGCGCGGAGACGCCACCGCGCTCACACAACCACGCTGAGCTTTTATTGTGAAGGAGCTTTCAGGCAGCCTCTCGTCTCCCTCTCAGGGACGTGGTCCTGGTCTTCCAGTGTCCGGAGCGTCACGTCCTCTGCCTGGACTGTTTCCAACGCTACTGCCAGACGCGGCTGGACGAGCGCCAGTTTGTGCACCATCCCACGATTGGCTACTCGCTGCCGTGTGCAGGTAACATTTTTTTCATGGGTCATCAGCAGTATCTAAATATCTTCACCAGCTCCAGTTTATCCTCCTCGGAGCGTCTCAGTCCCGGTGGCCTTCTCACCGACGTCCATCGGTTTACCTCTAACCCTCGCTAATCGTTTCCCTGTGGTTTCAGCCGGATGCGCCGACTCGCTCATCAAAGAGCTGCATCACTTCCGGATTTTGGGTGACGAACAGGTGAGCGAGGCTCCGCCCGGTCAGCCAAAACATTACGACCACCGCATGTTCACCGTAGAGCATAATGCAGCGCCCCTGCAATCAATTCTCCCTCCAGGAGGAGTTTTATGTTGAATTTTGAGTGAGAGAGGTGCTGAGCTGTCGAACTGTGCGGGGGTTGGGGTTATACTGAGAGGTGTCCCTAATATTTTCCCCACACAAATGCATTCAGGTGACAAAATATTAGGGACACCTCTCAGTATGTCACCGTGGCGATGGCCGATCGGTGTATGCATGCCACACACCCGCTGATCTAAATACGCAAATCAGACTCCGTGTTGTCCATAAACTTGTCGATGATACAAATACATCCCACACCACAACTACAGAGAGACGTTGAGACGGTTGAGAAATGGTACTGATTGTTGACGCACAGATTTTTGGGGAAAAAAACACGATCTGGTCTGATCAAGGAATGTCTGTCTGCCGCGTAACAGGAGAACTGCTCATCCGAACTGCGCCGAATTTGGCAAGTGAGGGACAATGTGAACGGAATCTGACGGGTACAAGCAGCTGTTGGGAGAGCGGAATTGCCATGATGATGTCATACAGTCGCGGGCGGAAAAAAACAGTGTAGATGTAGATCGTATGATGTCATGTTATTGGTTGAAACCGCCCACCCCTCCAGCGCATACTGCAGCGGCTGTTATTGTAATGACCAATCACAGGTCGTCCTCGCTAACAAGACGGAAGTACACACAAAAAATGTCCAAAGAATGCTTTTTATTTTGTATTTTGTTTAAATATTAAAATACCGCGAACAAAACAAATATTATAGAACAGCACGAAACGGCGCAAAACATGACAAAATAACAATTAGCATACAATTAACGTGCATAACATAGACAAAGACAAACCAATACATAGAAAAAAGCTCATAACTCTTCTAGACTTGGCCTTAATAAATTCCATTTTTCTTTCATAGTCATGCCTCGCTCCTCGTCTGTTAGCAGTAATACCTTCCAACATAAAATGATGTTTTAAGAATGCAAGAAAAGTGGGAAGTGTCAGCCTTTCTTTACCTTTGCTTTCAAAAAAAAATGTCTTACCCAACAAAATGTTAGGATGTCCTTCTCCCAACTCACCAATTATAGTTATTTGAGGGCACATATTTGACTTCATGAAATGCAACGCCGCCCATTTCTCAATATTCACCCAAAAAGTTGCTAAATGAGGACAAAACCAAAACAAATGCAAAATATCTTCAGCGTCACGTTTACAAAAACGACAATTTTCAATTATTTTTCCCAAAGAACGCTATATTGACCAGGAGAAATATTCAGTGTACATATGCATGCAGTACATGCAGCCTAATGAAGTATTTACTCGTCCGTACGTGTCAGTGCAGAAAATATGCAGAAATGCTTCATTCTTGATGCATAAGACCAAAAAAGGTTGCTGAAATTGTTTTCTCCTTGTCGGGTTTTAATAAAGGAGGCCACATCTTGATTTTCCAAACAGGATGAAATACTCCTCTTTTTTTGCAATAATCACGCCATATTGTATTTCCTTTTTTTTTTTTTTTTTTTTTTTTTCCATTTTTTGTTATTTTT
>CAAKHG010030363.1:3939-14410 GCA_901007715.1 Dactylopterus volitans | reverse complement strand
GATGCATAAGACCAAAAAAGGTTGCTGAAATTGTTTTCTCCTTGTCGGGTTTTAATAAAGGAGGCCACATCTTGATTTTCCAAACAGGATGAAATACTCCTCTTTTTTTGCAATAATCACGCCATATTGTATTTTCTTTTTCTTTTTTTTTTTACAAGATGTAATATCTTGTTCTAGCGGTGGGTGTTGTACATATCAAAAGTCATTTTCCGTGTCTGATTGGGTGCTGATGTTTTTTTTTTTGTTTTTTTTTTAAAAAGCTGTGACGGACCGTTTACTCGTAACTGTTTACTCAGGTTTTCTTTGTCACAGAAAAGCCAAAAAAAACAAAAAAACAGACGAAACGCCCGAAGAAACGGCGCAGCAGCCGAATCCAACATGGCTGCCGGCAAAGCACCAGCCGATTGTCTGTCACTCACTGTCTCTGCGTCGCCGTGCGTCTGCTCTGCCCCTCCAGTATCGGCGGTACCAGCGGTTCGGGGCGGAGCAGTGCCTGCTGGCGATTGGAGGGGTCATGTGCCCGTCGCCCGGCTGCGGGGCGGGGCTCCTCCCACCCGACGACGGCAGGAGAGTGGAGTGCGACAGACAGCTGGGCTGCGGGTTCGTCTTCTGCAGGGACTGCGGCAATCGGTACCACGAGGGCGCGTGTCAGGTGGTGGCGGCGGCGGTGGCGGTGGCGCCCAGAGGCGGAGCCGCACAGGTGAGAGGACCAATCACAGAGCTTCCTGGTGCAGAGCGGTAACCCTCCATGAGTCAGACCCGAATGCAGGGTCGGATTGATCACGGCTCATCGGCTCTCACTACTGATACATGTACGTTTTTGTGTACCTGTAATATTATTTGCTTTTATGAATATTCCAACCATGATGATTTTGATTTGATTGCAAATGCTTTGACACATTCGCTCAAGTCAATGTGTCCAGTTGTTTACATCATTCATTGCTTGTTGTAGTGGCTACTTGTCCTCAAAAATGATCAAAAATCAAAAAATATCAATATCAAGGACAGGCACATGGGCCCCTCGCGGTCCTCGACTAAGGGCTGTTCGCTGTGTTCCCATTTATTTTTTTCTTTTATTTTATTTTTTTCAATGACGCTTTTTATTGTTTCCTTCACAGACATCCATCATGACAGTCCAGTGCATCCGCAGGTGCACACTCCCAGAGCAGCAAGAATATACAAATAGAGTTAAAATTAGAATATTAACACAAAATAAATGGATAAAAATAAACCTAGGTACGATAGCAGGTGCAGCTGAATTCACAGATGGTTGACAATGAAGATAAAAAGTCACAGCAAAAGTAAAAAAAAATATATAAATAGTAACAATAGTAAGAATAAGAATAACAAAAGATCAAAATTAGTTAACATTTCCCTGATCCATGATCTGTGTTAGAAATGGGTCCCAGATTTCAGCATACGTGTCCATTTTCCCATTTATTTTGCATATCATTCATATGTTGCGGTTTCTGACCGAGCTGTGAGCCCTTCTGTGTAGGTAGGGTTGCTTCCCCCGGCCCTGTCTCTCAGTATCATTAGCTTTAGCTCTTAGCTGTAGTGAGCGCAACCTTAAGCCATTGAGCTTTTTTTCCCCCCCCAACTACTCTTTCATTTTCTTTTAGGCTCTGTGTTCCCATTTCGAATTTTTTTTTTTTTTTTTTTTTTTGCGCATAGTCATCTAAACCAGTCGTCTTTCTCCTGTGAAGGCGTGAATGTGGGTGTCGCGAGCAAACTGCCAGAAGGCAGACGACGTGTGGTCAAAGCAGGAGGGAGGAAAGGACATTGCTGCGTCGGCGACGTTGTGCATTCTGACCATCTCTCTCCCGTGAACGATGACGCGAGGACTCATCGCGCCGGTGGCACGTCGGCATAAGCGCGTTGCTCTTTGAAAGATGAGCGGGATGTTTCCAGGAGGTCACCGCCGCGCGCGTGTGATAAATACACTCTTTTGCAGTTGCTAAAAAAAACAAACGAATCCGGAAATGCGCCAAAGCAACTGAGAGAAGCTTTAAAAGAGCGAGAAGCAGGCTCTCTCACTCACACACATACGCAACAATGACCGCAGACCAAAAGTACCGCAGTTTGCCGCCGACGCCTTTATGGAATGTGGAGGGAATCCAGTGCAGGATGTCTTTCCTGCTAAACCCTAGCTGTTTTTTTTTTTTTCCTAGATTAATTTGATCTCTCTGATTTCACCCCCTTTCTCGCCCTTCTCCCTCATCGCCGTCTCCTCTCCCAGGGTTTCGTGGTGGAGGAGGAGGCGTCCGACCGGGGCAGGTGGGAGCGAGCGTCTCTGCTCCTCATTCAGGCGTCGACCAAACGCTGCCCTCAGTGTTCGGTGCCGGTGGAGAGAAACGGTAAAGCGGGAAAAAACACCTCAAAACTGCAACCTTTTTTTTTTTTTTTTTAAATTTTCTTTTTAATGCTGAGCGCTGCTAATTTACAGCAGAAATGCAATAACAGAAGTAAAAAAAAAACAAAAAACACTGAGGTTACATGTAAGCTGAATATACACGCAATTTATCGGATAAATTAAGCAGTAAAACAGTTCAGATTTTAATGATGTTGATTTATATTTAATGTATTGTGGGGGGGGGGTTGCTGCTGTTAAACTGGGCTTGGTTACATTGTGAGATTGTGTCTAAAAAGACATTTTTCGGCCGTAATTAACGTTAATGCGATGGGCAAAATATTAGGAACATAGTTTCTGATCTGTTCTGATCCGTCTTTCGTGACTTGTTCTCGTCCTGCCAGTGTTACTAAACTAACCATCAGTCTAAATCAGGTCATATTCTGAGTGTTGCATACAGATAGATAAATTATATGTGTATCTAATGGCGCATTTCCATGACATGGTACCGGCTCAACTCAACTCAACTCAACTCTGGTACTAGGTACTTTTCTGAGTGTCGTTGTCCATTACAAGGTAGAACCCCCTCAGGGTACCTGGTCGTCATTAGCAACGGCGCATGAACCTGCCATGACGCCGTCTTCAGCGCGACACCCAAAGGAACAACGGAGGACATCGAAGGGATGGTGTATTTGATACTTGCTGATACACTTTTCCGTTCGAACGGAGGAACGTCTGCACCTCGTCAGCTGACCGTGGCGCGGAATTGCGGCGTTGCTGCCATAAAGTCAGCAGACGCGTGTTCGAACGATTAACGAACAAATAAACGATTTGCGGCCGCAGCTTCGCTATTTAAAAAAACGGCGGGTTTGGTTTTGCTGCACGTTGACGACGCGGAGACGCAGCGGCGACCCTCTCCGACCAATCAGAGGTCTGCAGTGTTCTGACGTCACATTTTAGTACCAGCTCTGCTTTTTTTGGAACCTCGACGCAGGTGGTACCGAAAAAGTTGGTACCAGGTACTTTATCGTAATGGAAAACCAAAAAAGGCGAGGCGAGTTGAGCCGGGACAATGTAATGGAACCGCGCCACAAGTCACAGACAAACGAGTGCGTTGGCTCCCCCTGCAGGCGGCTGTATGCACATGCAGTGCTCCCTGTGCAGGGCTGAGTGGTGCTGGCTGTGCGGGGTCAGCTGGAACAGAGACTGTATGGCGGACCACTGGTTCGCCTGAGCGCTCGCTCCCGCCACTCGCCCCGCGACACCGGGAAGGCCGGGAGGAGCAAGGCAAGGTCGGACATCACCAGGAGGAGCTGCCCCGCGTGTCGTCGCTTTCCTCACTTTCCTGCCCCCCCCCCTTCTCTCCCACCCCAAGAGGGTTTGTCAGTAAGGACAAAACTGCACAAAACAACGTCGGTGTTGGTGTAGACCAAATTGCAGCCGCGTGGAGAAAACGTCCTCTCAAGTTAGTCGCCCAAAGGAAATCCTGAAATGAGTTATGTGTGGCGCAAAAGCGGCTCCACTTTGCCTCCGGTTCGCCCCGGTGTCGACGCCTGAGGAGCCAGCAGGTGGCGCTGTGCGGCAGGACTGCGCCGATTTGTGTTCGTCCTGTCTCGAGATTTCCGAGGCGGATGGCGTTCACACGCGGGTGGCCAGCAGCCAGCTGTCGTTTTTTTTTAAAAATAGCCATCAAGTCAAAGGATGTTCATTTATTGCACAAAATCACTATGCAATTAAAAAAAAAAAAAAGATAAACTTGAGTTTGCGTCTTGATATATATTTTTTACAGTTTTGATGTGTTTCACGCCTCCAAGCACCACCTTCTTAACTCCATCCAAACTAGTGGATGTTTTTCTTCGTTCAGCTCCTGAAGGAGAGTCCCTGTGTTCGCCTCAGATCTCGTCGGAGGACCTGGATTCACCTGCAGGACCGACGGCGTCTCCACGTTTAGAGCCAAAGAACAAGCGTGAAGCATTAGACATTTTTCAAATATACGGCAACCACATGTTAGGCGCTGAGGTTTGGCGTGATGGAGGCGCGTCAGATGATCTTTGATGATCGGAAACGTGCATGTCAGCGTGTCTTGAGGGATGCAAAAAGCTGACGTCCTCGCAGTTCTGCAGTCACAGACAGGTCTGGGTTCTCCTGATAAGATTATTCTCAAACCTTTGAGCGGGGCGGCGGCCGATCCACATCGCCGCCTGTACATTTTATGGGCTTGTTTTCCGCCGCTGGAGCTCGGAATCCGCAGAGTGAGATCCCGAGACGAGATCGGGATCGGGAGGTCCGGGAGGCCCAGGAGGTCCAGCCGGCTCCGTTAATGCTATGGTCTGGAACTCCGAGCTGGTGGACAGAAGACTGACAGGGCCGGGATGAAGAGGGGGCGCCGACCTGGTCTGACGGATCTCCAGGATCTTGGACTGGAGATGGCAGACAGGTCCGCCAGAGTCGAGGTCAGTAGCCAGAACCTTAACCCGGCCCCACCAGTGGTGGGTTTCCCTGCTGTGTGGAGATTGTTCCAGAAATGTTTCACTGGTTTTAATCATGATGATAATAATTGCTTAATGCTTGAAGGAAAATGAATCTATGAGGTGTCACCTGACTTGCCCCACAGTACAGAAACTGCACTTTCACTTCAATAAAAACAGCTTCTCACGTGCCCCGGACGCACCTGACATCATCAAGTCATCTTAGGCCTCTGTCCATCCCCTGGGTCTCTCGATTCTAGGGCCTTGAGGAAGGTCTTTCTTGAGGTCTCTGTCCTGAAGTTTCTATCATTACTCTGTTCTGTGTGTCCTTCAGTCACTGTATATCTCAAGGTCTCTAGATTCTCGGTCTACAGCGGTCTTCTGGTTTCCGTCTGTCTTAAGGTGTCTCTCTGTCCTCCAGTTTCTGTTTTTACTCTGCTCAGTGTGCCCTCAGGTCGCTGTATGTCCCGGGGTCTTTAGATTCTAGGTCCTTTGGTTTCTGTCTGTCTTTAGGTCTCCCTTTTTGTCCTTCAGTTTATGCGGTTTTGTCTGGTCTGGGTGTCTTTAGATCTCTGTATGTACCCAATTCTCCATATTCTAAGTGATTGGGGTCCCCAGGTCACTGTATGTCCCAAGGTCTCCAGATTCTAGGTCTATGGAGGTCTTCTGGTTTCTGTCTGTCTTAAGGTGTCTCTCTGTCCTCCAGTTTCTGTCTTTACTCTGGTCAATGTGCCCTCAGGTCGCTGTATGTCCTGGGGTCTTTAGATTTTAGGTCCTTTGGTTTCTGTCTGACTTCAGGTCTCCCTTTTTGTCCTTCAGTTTATGCAGTTTCTCTGGTCTGGGTGTCTTTAGATCTCTGTATGTACCCAGTTCCCCATATTCTAAGTGATTTGGGGTCCCCAGGTTTCTGTCTGGCTTAAGGTCTGTCTCTGTCCTTCGGTTTCTATCTTCACTCTGGTCTAGGTGTCCTTTGGTCTCTGAATGCCCTCAGGTCTTGAGATGTCCTTAGGTCTCTATCGTCCATGAAGTTTCTCCTGTCAAGATGTCCTCGGGTCTCTGTATGTCCTCAGGTCTCAGGGGGGCCCCAGCGGTCCAGTTCCTCAGCGTCAGCAGCGGTGAAGGCCGCAGCTCGGTGGGCTTCATACTCCTGTGGCCGGTGGAGGCAGAAGAGAGAAAAACCCACAGGTGACGTGTCCAGGTGGTCCTCGGCTGGTTGGGTTGATGATTTTTTTCCACGTTTGTTAATTGATTATCATGATTACCAGGCGTCTGGCAGGAGAGCAAGTACAGAGGCCTGGCTGAGGATGACGAGCAGAGCGATGAAACAGACTTGACCAACGAGAAACATCAGCTGGATAAAAAGCTCCTGAATCACTTCAGACACTTGGCTGCTACCGATCAGGAGGCCGACCAGGTAACGAGCCACCACTACCAGCCAGGTAGCACGGATATTAGAATATGAAATAAGTGGACTTGCAGATATAATTGACTGTTGGTCTAAAAAGCAGGTGGTGAGGACAATTTCTGGTATGCTTGCTTTTTCAGGTCAATCTTCAGTTTCTGGACCAAGTGATCTCCGATGGAGCCGATCCAAACAGCTCAGACAGATACGGGCAGACTGTCCTGCATGAGGTCATCAGTTTTTTTTTCAATCTGTCTTTATTTTACAGCTTTGGCCTTTTGGTATCATCACAAACATCCATGAGGAAACGGGGATTATCTGTATGTTGTTCCGTGTGTGTGTGTGTGTGTGTGTGTTCAGATCTCCCGAGCGTGGACCGTGGATGTGATGCGGTTCTTCCTGGACCGCGGCTCAGACCTCCACCGGCCCGATCAGTTCGGAGTCACACCACTGCACGTGGCGGCGGCGCTGGACTACCAAGACATGGTGCAGTTCCTGCTGGACCGGAAAGGTGGGCGCTCAGAGGGAGGTTAAAGGAGTCAAAGGTCTGTGGCTCTGTTCCATTTGGGTGGACCAGGGTCCTGATCTGCATGTTGGCTCAATGGGACGACTGTGACACTAGTACAAGACCATAATTCATTTTATTGATCGTGTTCCCTGCCAGGACCCCTTGTAAAAATTGATAATAGATGTATATAATCCCTGCGACTGCCTTTCTTGACGGACTTTCTTGTTCTTGAGGCAAATTCATCACGGCCTTTGCTAAAGAAAAGGGAGTAGGACACATGGCAAAGGATCATGGGAGTGGTAGCTGTTGAAGGTGCGGGACAGGCACGGTCGACGGATAATCAATGGACGTGCGTGGTGTTTTCCCCAGCGGACCCGCAGGCTCGGACTCTGCTGGACCAGCAGACCCCTCTTCACTACGCCGCAAAGAACGGCGCCGTGGGATCCCTCCGCCTGCTGCTGCGGGCCGGAGCCTCCATCAGCTGCGCCGACTACAAACGCAGGACGCCGCTGCAGCTCGCCGCCAACCTGGGTAGGGCCGGCACCGGCGCCAGAGACCAACCGGAACTGAAACTGACGGTTGTTGTAAAACCGTCTGGTGACACCGGGGGAGGGGGGGGTCGATACTGATGTCACACTCCATATACGTGTGGTTTTTTTTTTAGAGCGCAGTGAAGCCGCTCGCGTCCTGTTGGAGCTCGGGGCAGACGCAGGGGTGAAGGACTCCGATGGGCAGCTCTGCGTGACGGCTCTGATTGGCCGAATGAGTCCAGTGGTAAAGCATTGCCGCCTCCTGACATGTAACACGGCTGTGATTGGTGGCACCCCCACCACCCCCCCCCAAAAAAAAAAATTCAGATTAAACTTTGCAGAATATAGCAGAGTCCGGCCTGGTGTCGAGATGATGTGTGCGTTGGTGTGTGTGTCCTGCGTTCAGGCTCAGTTGGCCCTCAATCAGTTCCACGTGACGGACCGGATGACCCGACAGCAGTACTTCTACCTGAACCTGCTGGAACCGGAACCATACTCACCTAAGGGCAACCTGCACGGTATCGCTGCTGCCTCTATAATACTGCTGTAGTACTAGTATCAGATTACTGCGAATTCTTTACTGGTTGTCTACTTCTTCTTCTTCTTCTAGGCAAATCCTGACATCACTATTACCCATAATGCAATATTTTTCACTCATTTTTATTGCCCGTTTGTCTGTTTTCTCATCTAGAAGCAGCCATCATCGAGCCGACCTCTCCGGTGAGTGTTGGCACTTACTTTGTTCATTTTACAGCTGGATCATAATTTCGTCAAGCGTGAATATTAAGCGCGCTTGGCTCTCGTATGCGTGCTATAGTGTGTGATATAAATTGTAAGGTAAGTGGAATACATTAATCCCTGTGCTGTTTTCAGCTGGAGGTGGTGGTGCAGCAGGGGAAGCTGGACCTCATCATGAACCCCGTCTTTCTCAAACTGATTCACATCAAGTGGAAACTCTACGGCAGGTTAGCTCCTTTTTTTTTTTTTTTTTTTTTTTGGATGGCTCATTAGGCTCCCAAGGAATGGTCTGTGAGACCCCTGTCTGCCTGTCAATCATGTGCAGGCTGGGGGCGTGGCTGGTCCTCATCCTCAACTTGCTGTTCAACGTCTCCTGGACAACCGTCGCCATCTCTGTGTCCGTTCGCCGAGACTCGCCGCACCGCTACGTCCTGCCCAAGGTTGACTCGCTAGGCTCCGCCTGTCCTGTTTCTCTGCCTCTTTTTTTGCGTCCACCTGTCTCACCCCGCTCACCTGTCTCAAGGACTGGTGGCGAGTCCTCCTGGTGGTCCTGGCCCTGCTGTTGACCCTTGAAGAGGTGATCAGGGAGGTGCAGGACATCGTGCGCTCCAGGAGGAAGCTCCGCCTTTGGCAGAGGTGGGCGGAGCTTCGTGTCCTTGACGACCTGCGCTGCTCACATCCCATGTGGCCACAGGTACATAAACCCTGAAAGTTGTTTTTTTTTAAGACTGACGCCAAAGTTACAGTTTCATTAGGCCTGTGACAAACAAACGCGTGTGTGCCTGCATGTGTGTGTGTTGCATGTGTGTGTGTGTGTGTTGCATCCGCCTACAGGAGAGAGTTTTTCTTTTGGATCAGCACAAACAGATTCACAAGCTGAGAGGAAACTACAGCCGAGACCTGTGGTATTAACACACACACATACACACACACACACACACACACACACACACACACACACACACACACACGCACACGCACACACACAAACACATTCATATTTTGACTTAAAACCAACACCAAACTCAGCTCCTCAGAAAACTGAGGAACAGCCAGAAATGCATAAATCTCAGGCTGGTATTTAATTTTGTTCATACTGGGTCAATTTCTATTTTAATAACAATGACAATAATTTTAATTTTGTATATTTGATTGTCTAGATATTGTTCATAGTGTTATTTTTGTTTATGTTCGGTCTATTTATATTTTGTGATCATTTGCTATGTTCTTTGTCATATTTTGGTAGTTCCTTCCTTGTATCTTTATTTATCTTTATTTATTGGAGCAACTTTGACCACACAATTTCCTCCGAGACCAATAAAGTATTTCTGATTCTGGTTCTGATATTTTAACTGAAATGGAAATTGTAATCTTTGCTTTTCCGAATAAACAGAAAAAAAATAATCGCGTAAATCTCAAGCCGGTCCTCAGTGAGAATACTGTGCAGCCACAATGATGAAGAGAAACGACGCGTTGGACTCGTTTGACTTGAGCCGATTCTGCGTGCGTGCCAGGAACGTCTTCGACTGGCTGGTCTACGCGCTGCTGGCAGTGGCGTTCGGCGTGCACCTGGCGGACGTCATCCGTCCGTCCGCCTCCCGTCACACCTTCAGCCTGCGCCTGTTCGCCGTCGCCGTCATCTTCCTGTGGCTGCGGCTCATGAAGCACGTCAGAGCGTTCAGGTAAACCCCCGCCCCTCCCAACAGGTAACCGGGGTAACGAGATGCGATCCGCGGAATGGAGATCCGCGCCTCGGTGTCACTATGACAACACAGGTCAGCAGGTGTTTTTAAGTCATCCTCAGTCAGACTGAAATCGTGTGTGTGTGTGTGTTTGTATGCAGGTTGATGGGTCCATTCATCGTCATGTTGGGGAACATTGTCGGCAATCTGATGTGTTTCCTCTTCCTGTACGCTGAGATCTTTATCCCCTATGCCTGCGCCTTCTGGATCATATTTGGAGGTGCGTGTGTGTTTGTGTGTGTGTGTGTGTGTGTGTGTGTGTGTTGTGTACAGTTATTTTTGTGAGGTCCAGTTTGAGGATTCGGACTTGGTTTTAATGTCGAGATTCAAGATTTGTTTATTGTAATTTCTCAAGGTATTAAAAAAAAAAAGTACACAGGATGCACCAGCTTCGCATGGTGAAAACATTACTAATAATAAATAATAAAGAGGGGAGAGAGGGTTAGTAACATAAGGTCACCTGTTAATTTGAAAAAAAATAAGTAAAAACTCTTAAAAACGCACAGAACAAAACACACAGTAGCTTATTTCAGCAGTTGTAAACACGACACACTCCTTGAGCAGCAGTCCTCTTAGTAAGAGGGGTTGAATGTGAGTGTGTGTGTGTGTGTGTGTGTGTGTGTGTGTGTGTGTGTGTGTGTGTGTGTGTGTGTGTGTGTGTGTGTGTGTGTGTTTGTGGTTTGTGTGTGGGTGGGTGGGGGGGGGGGTTTGGGGTGGAGGGGGGGGGGGGGGG
>CAAKHG010030362.1:2575-30218 GCA_901007715.1 Dactylopterus volitans | reverse complement strand
CACCCATCCATCATCCACCCATCCATCATCCACCCATCCATCATCCATCCATCATCCATCCATCCATCATCCATCCATCCATCCATCCATCCATCCATCCATCCATCCATCCATCCATCCATCCAGTCTCTAAAGCTGCGTATTATTAGAAGCAAAAATGTGCTGCTCCAACATTCTTCAAGAAGACTTCCCTGACTACTGATCAAGCACTTCCTTAACAGAGTAGAACGTGGGTGGGGAGGTCCTGGGAAAGGCCTGCATAAAATAGAAGATGGACAGATGTGCTATCCGTGCAGTTTGGTGGCTTTCCATGTAAAACGCGCACACACACACATGCACACACATGCACACACACACGCACACACACATATCCAACACATCCACCCATTAAATCTTACTTTTGCTAGTGCATTATCATGAATGTTATGTCATAATTCTTATCCCTGTATCCCTGTATCCCACTGACCCTACTGATCCCAGCTGATATGCAGGGACACACATCTGCTGCACTCTCCTACCCTGCTTCTCATAATCACCTCATAGACTACACAACAATACTGGAGCTGTTAAACACTAAGCCCAAATCCGTCTGTCGAGGGCTAGAAGGGGGGGGTAACGCTGGCAACCACAGCTGCATATGTTCTGAGAGACTTGCAGACATCAGGGAGCGTTGCACTGGCAGAGCAGGAGGTTGGAGTGGAGAACAGATGACCAGAACAGAGGTGGAGGTGTGTGTGCGTGTGTGTGTGTGCATATGTGTGTGTGTGTGTGGAGAAGACTGTCAGATGAAGGCTCTGCAAGAGATGAGAGGATGCACTGAGGAGGAAGAGCAGCAGGAGTTTTGGGCTCCTTGCTTGTTTGAAGTGTAGAGTCTTGCGGTCTGAAGCCCGTCTGGGGAGTCTGTCGAGTTTGATGTGAGAGGAAAGAAAAAAACGGTATTTTCAAAAGTTCTCGCTACAGGTGGCTCTGACTGTGGTGTCTGCACACTGGGACAAAGCTTTGGTGGACTTCTGCTCATTTTCAGCAAAGGAAATGGAGGAAATTTGTTCTTCACTTTTTGGCCCGGCTGCCCTGTCCGCTGATAAGACACGAACCACGTTTTTGTATAGTCCGACAGAAAAATCGGCTGTGTTGACGGTAGCTACGCTGCTCGCACGCAATGTTTACCATATTGGTGGCACCCTGGCTGTACCACAGAAATGCAGGCTCATACAGATAGGTAAGTTCAACTGCGTGTGTCTATGTGTGTGTGTGTGTGTTTAACATGGATGAGAGTAGTCTATATGCTGCATCCATGCTACAACACATGATTTATTTGACTCATCACTAAGACCTCTTTGTTTGGTTTTTGGCCAGGTTGTTTTCCGCTAATAAAACGTGTGTGTGGGCAAACAGCTTGCGCTGAGCATACTGCCCTCTGTGGCTATTTATAGCCAAAGAAAGAGCAGTAGCTCATGTTTATGTATCAGAATATTCCCAAGATGATTACATTTTTCCAAAGCTGCAATTGTAATTTTGATCCCTGTAGAAATCATGTTCTAATGAGGCGCCGGTGATCACATGCAAGATCCATCTTTGTGTCTTTTGCCACATCACAGCAATAATAATGTGTAAATGTCATTCATTTTGTCCCGTGGACAGTCAGTCAACCAAAACTGAATCACATCCCGATTAAACATCAGCACACGGAGCAAAACCTTCAGGTCATGAGAGCTCGAAGAGCAGAAAGCGAAAAATGACGACGCCATGCCTCCGTCGATTCAGACTTGACGGTTGTGGCTGTTGTGTTTCAGTGGGATCCACTGAGATGGCTGAGGTGGTGGAGACTTGTGTCACATGAATAGTGCATGAAGGATCACACAGATGCTGCTGAATATGAATCAACATAGTTATGAATAAATTACGATAAATCTATGGACGCTGTATCATTCCGGTCTTCATCATCGGATCAAACCTTTCGAGGATGGAAATATTAGCCCTAACTGATAATAAACACGATGCCACCAGAGATCCTCAAAACAGGTTAGATTAAACGGAGCAGTTCAGATTGAAAATGATGAAACCTGTTGGCGGCGATAATGCGATGCCCAGGCGTTCTGCGTCATGTGTTTGCTGTCCCGGCCTGATCTCCATCGTACGCGTCTGAGTGAGGACAGTCTTTGTTCATCAGGTTCATCACAGAGGCGTCTCCATCACCGACCCCATTTAAATATGTTTGAATTTCCTGAGCTTCTGTGGCAAGACAAAGCTTTGATCCTCCATCTCTGCTCTATGCTGACAGAGTTGATGTTTTTTTCTTTCACGTGCGCGCGCGCACACACACACACACACACACACACACACACACACACACACACACACACACACACACGCACACACACACACGCACATTCACACACACACGCACATTCACACACATAAACATGAACACACAGGCATAAATGTACACACATAGGCATGCACAGACTTTCACCTGAGAGCAAAAAAAACAAACAAAAACAACCACAAGGTCGCTCGCTGTCCCTCTTAGTTTTATGTCTCTTTGAATATTTTTCTGTGAGATTGAGGGCAAAGCGACGAAAAACATGAAGATTAGTGGGAGACAGTGTGACAGGGAAAGCCCCCCCCCCAACATCTTCTGACATAATCCTGCAGGTTGGATAGTGCAATTGGTGAAGTCATAGCAATGTGATGTTGCTATAGTAAGAAACTGCAGTTAGGGTGCAAATGATTTGCTGCAGCCATCACTGATCTTAAAAATTGACAAACGGACGGACGGACGGACAGACGGACGGACGGACAGACAGACAGCTGCCATCTCCAGAACAGATAAGAGAGCTGCTGCCGCTGCTGCTGCTGCTGCTCCTCCAGCTTGGTCCTCTTGCTGCTCAGTCTTGAGCCTCGGCAGGATTGAGGTTCGACACTCGCGCCCGCGGAAATGTCAAGACGTAGCAGAGAGGACGGGAGGACGGCTGAAACAGTGAAATGCGAGAGGAGGCAGCGGCAAGGATTAAGTGGACACTCTCGGACGAGATGACAGACAATGAAATGATAATCCTCTATTTTTGGAGAGCTGCCTTGTTATTTGCTGGAGTAAGAATGAAATAAAAAAAAGAAGCATACTTCTGTATTCCCTTTTAGCCAACTGAAATATACTTTAATGCCTCTGGTAGGGGGACACCCTTATGTATTTATACATCAGGGAATAGTCTTGGTGGTGAATGGGCTGTGTCTATGATCTTTCATATATTATCTAAATGCTACATGGGGTATTACTTGAAACTCATCTAATCAGACTTGTGGAATTCGTAGCCTGAATCATTGAGTCATGAGACCCAGAATAACAGACTTGTTCAATGGAGGATTTGCTTTAGACAGGATCAATACTGCAGTATACCCTCTTCTGATAGTGGCCTCAGTTGAAATCAATTGGTAATGATGGTTGGATTTCAGAAGGTCTTATGAGATAGATAATATAACAATGTCTATTTTCTTGCCTCTGATTAATTGTTTTTGCAGAGGCTCACTGCGTCTGCAGTGTCCTGTCGTTTTCTGCAGCACAGAAGAGTTGCAACACCATAACACAGTTGTGTTCTAGGTTCATTTATACATGCAAGATAAAGAACAAAAGTCAATTTCTGTTTACCGCGTTGCAGAATGAGCAACACCCAAACTTCTGGACAGTACAAGAACAAAGAGGTCAGGTTAATAGATGCAGAGTAGGAAGTGTGAATAAGACATGAGTCTTCAGACATTTTTCAAAGGACGGCAGCGGCGCAGAGACTCCAATAGCATCTGTAGCTTGTTGCATCATTAGGCTCAGATTGCATTGACCGTGGGTGGAACACACTGGCCAGCTCAGGTGGCCATGGGTAGCTAGTGAAGGTCAGTGTGCACTTTTAGAATGATTGAAAAGTGCAAGGCCTAAACTAACGCTAAAAGCAATGAGGCTGCAAGAAATAACAAGTTCCTTGGTTGCATCAGCCGATCTATGGAAGGGCGAAGCAATTGGACTTTGGCTTCGAACTGATCTTTCTCAAGATGTGAAGCCTTTGTGTGCTGTGAAGTGTCACCACCTGGCTCAGAGGTAGGACAAAAAAATGGAGACCACACATGACTTTTTAAAATAGGAAACATAAACCTGTTTAATCAAGCTGAATTAAGTATGTTGGTCAGTACATCGGTAATGTTTGTCATATATGAATGTGTTCAAATGTTAGATGCAATAATAGAACTCATCAAAACTCAAACAGACCCAAGACCTCAAACAGGTGTTTGAGCAGGCGAGTGACTACTGAGAGCTCTATTTATAGAGGAGCATTCACACCAGTTCAGGTGTTGACCATCTCTCCTGATGAGCCACTTCCCAGATCCCAGACATCCAATCAGAACATAGGTCAGAGGCCATGAGTCACAAAAGCAATAGCCAAATCTGTCAGAGACCCGATACATATGGAGATAATTCATTGTTTTATTTACAGTACAATACAATAAAATAAATCTTTATTGTTCACCATGGTTGAAAATTGAAGAGAGGACATACAGGACATAAAGGACATACAGTTCATTAATGTAGGACATATGTATGTGAGTATAAAATATGAAATATATGTAAATATAAAGTCCAACAGGACATTAAAAAACTGATAAACGGGATAAAAGCACAATTACAATATAGTCCTCTCATGATTTATTATCAACATGCGATCATTAATGGACTCCTAATTTGTCATGCGCCTGGGGAGATGAACCAAAGGACTCTGTACTGAGCATCTGGAACTTAAAAAAAAAACCCCAAAAAAAAAACCTCAAGGAATATCAGGAGCAGAATTTGTGTCATTTCTAAGCTTATCCTCAGGACAGGAACCCTGTTAACAAGTGCTCTACACGGCGCGCGCTCAGCCAAGTATACTTGCTATGTGGTTTCTTCCTGTCCTCTCCTTCCTTCTTCTGTCCACTCAGAATACGCATTTTTATGGTTTTGTATACAAGCATGCGTGTGTACATATTCAGGTGTTATCGCAGTTTTAGATCATTTTGCACTTTATAATTTTTCCAATGTGCCCGGAGTGGCAGTTTCATCCTGAAGACTTTGTGTCATTCCCTTCTCTTGCCATATTTTTGTATTGCCATATTATTTTTTTTTAATTTAATGCAGAAAAGAAGTTCTTCAATTGCAGGCCAAACCATGAGTGCATTTTCGTGGTATAATACTTATTACACCTAACATCTTCGGAACTGAACTTGTAAAATGTGGGACGCTTTGTATTTTTATCATAGATCCAAATATTGGGAATTTTCCTCACCCTCAGCAGAGCAAAATGCAAATGTCTTTTGGACATTTAGTGTCTATGTTCACAATTAAATAACTGCAGTCAACAAAAGTGTGTGTTGATTTCTATCACATTCAGGACCGACACTTCCGAGAGGTTTGTGCGTGCTGGCAGCTCCGGATTGCGCTCACCACGCTATTTACTACTGCAAACCTCCAATGGCTGCCAGCAGTGGTGTAGCCGCGGCGTTACATAAGAGAGCTTGTTTATTTAGCGTCTAATGAGGAGAAGAGGGTGTGACTTTTCATCTCGGCATGTCTGCATCTGTGAATGTCAGTCGGCCTGTCAGAGAAATAAAAGAATCTGCAATGAATAAGTAAGAGCAGATATCAATTAACCAACACTTGGAAACTGTTTTAGAAATGTGAGTGAGCCTCTCGGAGATTGCTTTGGAGCAGGAGAGTGTCCTTTGCTTTATATGACTGGAAATCTGCTGCTTTGAAAAGATTCCAGCCAACTGGGGTGTCCTGAAGGAAGCTCCTGAACCAGCAGCTTCAGAAAGAGGACTGTGAGGCTGACAGCCCACTGAGGCGCTTGATGGTAATTCGCTGCGTCTTGCGAAGTAAAAGTCCTTCGCTAACTTACATTTGCCAGCTGCACACCTTCTCTGTGACCAGCAAAGACTTGAAGAAAAAAGTCTATGAGGCATTTTGTGGTTTCACCTCACCGATGTGAGTCTTCAAAATGACATTTTAGTGACGGGAGGGGGTCATTTGAAGAGATGTGTTTACATATTTGTTTCGCGTCCTGTGTGCAGCTGCTGGTACATAAACAGATAACAAATGGTCATAACATACGATAATGCCATAAAATAAACAGTTTTAATCATATAAGTACTATTAGGTATAAGTAGGATTGCTGACAAACACTGCACATGCTATAATTGAAATGCTCTTTTATTTGCTTTTAAGTACATTTCCGAACATTTATTTAATGTTTGAGTGCTGGCTACCAATGCTAAACAAGATTTAAAGCAAAGTCCCATATATATGCCTGAATACGTGAAATGCAACACACACACACACGCGCGCACACACGCGCGCACACACGCGCGCGCACACACACACGCATTCCACTAATGGGAATGGAAATCTCTGCTGCTGTCATCCCCGTCTGCCTTCCTGCCACCAGCTGTCACAAAAAGTAAAAAGTTTGAAGTTTTATCTTTTATCCCTGCACAACACTGGGCAGTGGCAGCCAAGCAATCAAACGCAAATTCACTCCTCACCATCATTTCAGTCCCTCTGTTCTCCTCCTCAGTTTGCGCTATCATTATTTTTCAGCTCCGACCACCTCCTGCTCATTTCAGGTGATGGTAACCGAACCTGCCCGTTATGACTGAGTGACATTTTCCTCTCCTCGCATGTGAGGCGTGTGCAAGCAGTTTTGTAGACCGTAGCACAACAATGCGTCGCAGATATGAGCATCAGTGGTTGTGTTGGTATTACACCTGGAGAGTTTGGCTGGACCACCCTTTCAGTTGTGGCTGCACATCAAAAACTGTTCTGACACCTTTTACGCAGCGTTGAATTAAGCCGGATGTGGTTTCCACCTGGCCCACGAGGCTGAGATGTTCTCCCTGTTGATCTGTCTGCTCCGCCTAGCTGCTTTCAGGATAAGGCTAGTGTCAGAAAGGCGGCCCTGTGTGGACACACAGTCGCATCTCTGTTGCACTTTGGACTTTTTCCCACATCAGCTGTTGGTTGCTCAGCTAATTGCCTGACACTGTGGCGATTCACCTCCCTTTTTTCCTGAGAAACGACAAATAAAGCCAGACACATGTTCCTTTTGTGCCTTATTATAGTGCTCTACTGACCCCTTTGCTTGTGTGTGTTTTTTTTCCCCTTCAGTGGAGCGATGCATGGGTGTGATGCAGTCCGGGACACAGATGGTAAAGCTGAAGGCAGGATCCAAAGGGCTTGTGAGACTCTTTTACCTGGATGAGCATCGCTCCTGCATCCGCTGGAAGCCCTCACGCAAGAGCGAGAAGGCCAAGAGTAAGCTGGCATGCTTGCAAGCATTTGCAAACTCATGCGGCACACATCTGCATGCACACCCAAAGACAAAACCTTACTTGTACAGTAGTTTAAGCAAAACTGTGTCTTTTCAATGCAACAATTGTTTTGAAAGAGAAAAAAATTGGCATACATGGGAAATCACAAGAGATTAATCAGTCAATGTCAGTATGCCAGTCTGATTATTGTGTGCGTTTGCAGTTTTGCAATTAGAAGCGCACAGTAGTTGCTGTGTTTATGTCACCTGCTCATCTCTATTGGTGCATCAGAAGAACAGGGAAAGTCAGTATTGATCTGATGAATATTCCAGAGCTGACAACCAGATCCAGGTTAATAAACAACATGCCAGGATTATTCTGTAAACTTTGCAAATTGAATTTGTGCAGCAAATGTCACGTTTTTCCTCGAATGAATTTCTGAAATTGGAGTAAGCCTCTGAGGGGATTAACATTATACATTTCACGAATCCCTCAAATTATTATTGTCACTTTTCTGCTTTACTGGTTCCATGTCTCAACCCACTGAAGCATACATCTGCCGATGCACCTGTCCCGCCATGCACATACATGACAGTGTGTGTGTGCGTCGACTGTCAGCATTAGATAAGCCTCTTAGATCTGCTCCATTGCCATGATTAGGAAATACACACAGCAGCTGCCAAGATTTTTTTGTTTGAATGTGCATGTGTTTGTGTGTATATTTTGCGCGCTCTGCCGAAGCAGCGTGAGATGAGATTACGTAATTAAGGAAGAGTGAAAACACAGGTATACTTTGGGGATTCATTGTCAAAGGTGTTGAGATTGGCTCGTCAAATGAATGAATCATCAATTCATCGATCAGTTGATTACACACACTGGATGTTTCTGAAAACATACTATTTCATGGAGAGGGTGTGTCGTCTCAGATCAATTAATCATTGATTTCAGTTTGTTAGAAGAGAGCGAGTGAGATGGATGTGAAGACATTCACAACAGGACATAAAAAAAGCCAAAGTTTCATTATATTATCATTATTATTATTATTATAACTGCACTGACTGAGTGTAAATTAACCTGTTGGTCACAACATTAAAAAGATAAGACTCATGTGATTCTAAGTTCTGTCCATCAATAGCTTTAAGCTCTCTTCATCAGCTCTCAACTAGTCCATTTGTTTCTAAAACATAAACCTTTTAA
Organism: Dactylopterus volitans; assembly: GCA_901007715.1. NCBI lineage: Eukaryota > Metazoa > Chordata > Actinopteri > Syngnathiformes > Dactylopteridae > Dactylopterus > Dactylopterus volitans. Next base: position 21,695 of record CAAKHG010030362.1, on the reverse strand, counting down.
AGCAGGTCACCAGTCCCGTACATGTCTTCATTTGAATGGGAGCGATTATGCTCATTTCCTACTTTTTCCAATTTTTATTCTGGATTCTCACATAACAGCTTTGCAGACATCAAGGGACAGAGTAAATTCTGTCCTTAAAGGTAGTTTGAGCAATTTGTTTAAGGATATCTTTATCTGAAATCGATGGGTTATGAGGCATCTGTTTATAAAGGCAGTGAGGATCCATGGCAACAAGAAGCCATTGTAGCTCCTTAAGGTCAATAATGAGAAGTCGTCTTTTACAAAAAATCTCCTTGTCACTGGAATCTTTAGCCAACATTAACCAATAAACGGAGGATAAATAGGGCATTTTAGTAGAAACCATTTTTGTTGTGGATTAAAACAAATCTGGTGTTCTGGTCTAGTAAATAGCAGGATGATGTGAGATGGAAATAAACCACATTGTGGTTCACTGATATGTTCTCAATAGTTTTTGGAAAACACTGAAGTGCTATATTGTTCTCCTCATTTCTTTCGTAGAAGTGTAATTCACTGAGGAGACTGAAACCATTAAGGTTCCCCCCAGTGGATCTTATTGTCTCTATGTCCTCTGATTTATCCTCTAAATGGTCTTTTTTCTACTCTTCCATCCGACTTCCTCTCCGTCAGTCACCATTGATTCGCTGTACAAAGTGACAGAGGGTGGTCAATCAGACATCTTCCATCGACATCCAGAGGGCAGTTTCGACCCGGCCTGCTGTTTCACGGTGTACCATGGAAACCACATGGAGTCCCTCGACCTGGTGACGTCCAATTCAGATGAAGCCAGAACCTGGATAACTGGCCTCCGCTACCTGATGGCGGGGATCAGCGATGAGGACTCGCTGGCCAAACGCCAGCGTACACACGACCAATATCCTTTTGACTACATCTGCATGTACATTTAAGGTCAGCTGAGTCAGCTGCGTTTTGCAGGCTTATCTGCGACCCACAAAGTTCCGGCTTGAAATGGCCCGGACGGATTTTACGGTCAGTCACCACATACACACGACACACACTTAATTTCCCTTAATGTGCCTGTGTGACGTGGATGAAGCAGACGTTTGAGGAGGCTGACAAGAACGGAGACGGTCTCCTGAACATCGATGAGATTTACCAGCTCCTGCACAAACTGAATGTCAATCTGCCACGGAGGAAGGTCAAGCAAATGTTCCAGGTCAGAGTAATGACACATTTCAATCTGTTCACTGTTGCATTTTTGATAAAAGTCGATAAGTAAGGGTCTCAGAAATGCCAGAAGTGTGATGCGGAGGGCAATATCCCGATGTGATGCTGTTTATCTTACAAAACAAAAGCTATGCAGACAAGAATCATCTCACTTATATAATACATTGCTCTCACGTTCCTGCATTGGCACAACCATAGGCTTGCTTTATTCATTATTAAATCAGCTTCCACATAACTCAAGCATGCCATCGTATTCAATAAAAAATAGTTTCCCCTGCCATTTGAATACATTAAATTGCCTTTATGTGAATATTTAACACCACTGACGTCACATCACTGTTGCATTTTTAACTGGTATGTGCATCTGTCTAATTCAAATTCATGTGCGAGTAATATTTGATGCGTTCATAACTGAGAAAAACACTTTTAGAGTAAAAAGGATGAAAGTGGCGGAAGAAGAAGGCTGCTTTAGGTCTTATTTATTAATTTCAGAATCCACAAAAAGTATCTCCCGGCTTTTCTGAGGTGAATTATAGAATGCAGTAATGCATTGGTGTGCTGATGACTTTTTATCTATTGACTACCAACACACGCGATTGACTTTTCTCAAGTAATAGGGACATCTCATGAGGGAAAGTCTTTTAATATGGAACAAATGTCAGCTCGGGCTCAGGAAGGAACTCATTCGATTTTGTTGCTCAGAGGTCACAGGCCAAGGTCACTGTGACCTCCAGTCTGACGAGCTTGCGAATGTGATATTTTAAGAAAGCCTGGAAGGGAAGGCTTTACATTTGGCACTGATGTCAACACAGACTCCTGGATGACCTGATTAGATTTTGCTGTCACAGGTCAAAGGTCACTGTGACCTCTGTTTTGTGCATGGTGCAACCTCATGAAGCACATTTTTGGCTGCAACTCTCAATGTAATATGCTGATTCTGACAAAATTCCACGCAAATGCATCTAAAAGATTCATCCCATTTTTGAGAATATTTACATATTCATCCAAGCAGTCAGTGACCCCTCGGCTCTGTATGGAATCACATGCATGTGTTTTGTCTCTGCAGTCATTTATTCAGGTTTTTCCCTTAACGTGTCACCTATCTGTTCTTAGTCCGAAATGACTAAATGAGCACCACCATCCGTCTGGCCTGATGTCCAGTGGTGATTGTGACAGCGATATACTTTGATAAAGATGCATATTGGTCTGCATGCATTGATCACCTCCTGCCCAGTGCCCGCCCTCCAGTCTTGAAACTGACCAGACTGAATAGATTACATTGTACTTTAAGAAGCACAATTGGTCATTGATGACAGAATGAACATAGTTCTGATGTTTTTTTTTAATAATTATTTATTTTGCTTTTTTTTTTTAAAGTTTACATTTTTTGAGCGAATTATATCATATTTTGTCTCTATTTTATTTTATTTCTGATGACAATTGATATTTGATAATTGATAACAGTTCCTGAGTTAATAACTAATGGGGATCCTTACTAAACTAAACTAAACTAAACTAAACTAAACTAAAATAAACTAAACTAAACTAAAATAAAATAAACTAAAATAAAATAAAACAACATAAAATGAACTAAAATAAAATAAAATAGTTGTAGATACTGAGAAGTGAAACAGTGAAGTTGAGAGTGTGTTTGTGTTGGGGAAAACCGTTGTCTTTGGGTTTAGATAAGAGAAAAATGAGTCATTAATCAACCTCTTTCCATTTAAACTGGGACTGGTACCAGCTTTTGCCACCTGAACAGCTTGTGCCGTTGCCTAAAATACCCCGAATCTGTTTGTTTCCTATCCATGCATTTCTGATGAAGTCCATCACAGTGATTTATCCTGCTGGTTATGTGTAGATTCTGTCTGTGGTTGAGTCCCCAAAGCCCACAGCAAGCTCATTATGGCAGTGTGATGGAGGCATTAGCCGGTATTATTAGATTTGGTGTAGAGTCGAATGGGCCCCCGTGAGATACAGGTAATAAGAGACGCCTGATCCCAGAGCAGACAGCGCGAGGTGGCCGAATGAGCACTGAGCCTTGCTGTGTGTATGTGTGTGCGTGCATGTGCGTGCGTGCGTGCGTGCGTGCGTGTCCGGCCAACACGTACTGATATGAGATAGGAGAAGGAAAAATTGTTTGGAGAGGAATGTCCACTGCAACACGACGGCTGCAACATAGTGAGTGTTTGCCGGTGTGAATGTATGTTTTCATAGGTGTGAAAGAGGGAGGGCGATACGGCAGGAGACCGTTTGAAGCTGCGCATGCAGATCGGTGTGCGCGGCCCCTGCGTGCTGATCCAGTATCAGTAATGGTGATGTCGTCTCGCGTAAATCACCAGAATCAACAACTGTGCACCCATCACCGGCAGCCACGGGGAATCAGTCACTGATGATGCGGTATCAGAGTTTAGTTTTTTCTAGTGCTGTCGATCGCTTAAAAAAAAGGACCAATTAATTGCAGAATTTGCTATGTCGAGATGCCTTTTTCCTCCTCAGACTAAAGCTTGTAATTATGGAATAAACATTTAAATGCATTTAAATGTATTCACATGTTTACATTGGAATGATTTCTCTCAGTCCATTATCCGCTATGTTAATTGTATAGTTTTTAGCTGTCCAATCAGCCAAAGCTTTACTTAACTTCACACTTACAGGTTTTGGTCTTGGCCCACCAGTGCCACAGTCCTGTGATGTAGCCTGTTGTGGGGTTTATGATTTGACAAATTTCTTCTTCTGTGGCGGTTAAATATAGCTTGAGCAGTTTCCTCCAACGATCCGTCGGGCGACTTTTTAGACTTTCCGACTAAAACTCGAACCTCGTCCTCCTCCATCCGCAGCCTGAACAGTTCGGTGTGGCACGCGTCCTCATAGGTCACAGGTTTCTTCTTGCTCTTCCCCTTCTTTTTTGTTAGTTTTATTTCGGCCGTTGGCTGCCCCAGGTCAACACCACAGGAAGTACATTAAGCGCAGTCGCGACCTCGGCTTTCTAATGATTTTATTTGCCACCTGTTTTAATTGTGTTTTAATGTTTTTAACACAAAATGTGACACATTAAAACATAAATTTGACAGCACTCGTTTTTTTCCCCTTACGTATCTATTCGTCACTTGTAGTCAGTCTCAAATCAAATTCTCTACATGAACAACCAAATACATCTCTAATCACAGTCCGAAAAAATAGCACACTTTTTGTTTTGCGGTGAGCAGACACATTTGACCGCTGCGTCGGCTTTTGTGAATGGCCACTTTCAGGATTTTGAGGGCAAAATGTGAAGTTGCATAGATAGAACAAGCCATTTTGAAGCTCTTTTCCAGTCCCCATGCATTCTTATTAGCTTACATCACTTCCTCGTGCATACAGGAAGCAGACACGGATGACCAGCAGGGCACGCTGACGTACGAGGAGTTCTCCGTCTTCTACAAGATGATGTCGCTGAGACGCGACGTGTTCCTGCTGATGATGACGTACAGCGACAGGAAGGACCACCTGACTGTGGAGGACCTGGCCTACTTCTTGTGCAATGAGCAGAAGGTAAGAGGTCCCAGCAGTCCCAGACTAAAGCACCAATAAAAATACCCACAATGGGACGTCGAGGCAGACACATTTCATGAGGCGTCCAAACTACCTTCTCTCAGTCAGCTGTTTCAATTTTAGGTCCAGCGGCGAAGGAGCGTGGAGACTGATTACATTCTTGTTCTCCATCTCTTTACATGTGACTCCCTCTGTCTCAGCTCTCTGCCCACAGGGCTCCGCTCAACTAAGCCAATCTATCACGCCTAAATTTGGTTTGTCTCCATGGAGCCCTTTTCTCCCTACAGTTTTACATTTTGTCACTGACACTCGCCGTGTTACTTTCACTGTCTTCGGCCTCCAATGCTGGAAGCCTGTTCGCTGAAAATGCAAACAAACGCAAGCTTACACATTCGCAGAAAGGTTTATCTGTGCATTTGCTTCACTGTGTTTCTCTGCAGATGAGCGACGTGACTCCAGAGTACGTTGCAGAAATCATCAGCAAGTTCGAGGTGTCTGATGAGAACAAGCAACGAGGTGTCATGGGGATCGATGGTAAGTTTCTCCCACGTTTCGTCGGACGTTTATTGTACTTATGTTTCTTGATCATTTTTGTGCCCATACTTCTCCTCCGGTTTCCCTGCATCATTCACTGCACACTACGACTGCGTTGGGAAGCACCTCCAAACGTTCTCCCTAAGACATACGCTCAAACTTCATGTACTTTTAACACCCACCAAAAAAAAAACAGAAGGCGTTCATCAAGTAGAAACATTTTGGGCTAGCTGAAATCACGGGACGGATTTCATTGTACATCCTGTCTTCAAACAAAAGAAATGTGCTTGCCGTCTTAAAAGAGTTTTTTTTTGTTTGATAGGACCTTCCAAATAGACGATTTTATCTTGATTTTTAGATTAATTGAGCGCATATCAGGAATCTAATGGATGCTTTCTCGCTGGACCTACAGAGCCATCGCCGTGTCTAAAGGGACGCACTGTGTTGTGGAACAGTTGCGTTATGTCCAGTAAGCTACTGAAGCACAGAGAGAAGTTCTTGCTAATCTATAATCGACATCTGGGGGCTTCTCAAGTGTGCAAAATTCACACTTTAGTTGTAAAACACCACAAACTCAGTAGCTATAGTATCAGAAGCCTATCAATTTACAAATCCCTGTGCTACTCTTGTCCCCTTAGATTCAAGGTCAAGATGCCATTTAGATTCTGTTGAAGGTTCCAGCCTGCAAGAGCAAAGTAGCAAAGATGACGAGGGACTTACACAGAATCGGCCAGTCCTGACAATTAGGCATAAAGATACTCGCACACGCTGCGGGATTTGTGTTTTTTTTTTGGCAAGGGCTCGTCTCTCTCGGTGTCATTCTAAATCATGCCACTTAAAACCGAGGGGCCAGCTTAAGGGAGAAGACGGAGTGAAGAGGTGGAGAGCTGCGCTGAGAGAATTGGGAAGTCAGTCTGCGGTGGGTGGGAAAGAGAAAATGAGAGTGTGACATAAATGAAAGGAGTGCGAATGCGGAGAGGAGACGAGTCGCGGGGGTGGAGGGGTGACACTAATCTTGTCATCGGAAGCATGAAGAGTAACACTGCGCGCCTGTGTGATCCCGCTAGATGGCCTCTCCGCAGGCCATGAACGGGTGTGTTTGGACATTTCGCCGGAGTGTGACTGGGACTCGCCAATATTTTTCACATATCGGCGACGAGCCGGTCGCTATGAACCCGCGCGTGTGCCTGCTGACCGAAGTTCACTCGAGGACTCGCGTCGAATACACACCGGCGCCATTCCAGCCTGGATTTAGCCATTATGATACCGTGATGAAATTGAATGTCCAGTCCGATTATTGACGTTCCACAGCAGGCATCTTTCCTACATTTGCGTCACATTTTTCCATTTCCTCTTTTTTTTCCCACATTAACTGCCTGGCTCCCTGCTTTCTTGCTGATTTCTGTTCTCTCCTGCTCTTGGTATTCCTGTCTCATTTTTTTTGTCCCTCCTCTTTGGATGAAAGGGTGCTTTCTTCCCTCTCATCATCTCTTCATCCAGCACCATCCAAGTCAGCTATGTGACGTGCGGCCATCTGTACTGTGGCTTCAAAAAACCACAACACTAAGATGTGCTTGTCTGGATGTCACTTGCTGATGAAGAGATCGGGTGACTGAAGAAGTGTTGTGTTGTGTGCGAAAAAGCCAAATGATCTCTTTTTGTATGGAGCTATTAAAAGGTGCAAGAAAAGCTGCTAGATATTTCATCTTTTTTTCTGTTTTTTTTTGAAAGAGCTGAAAATAGGCGAGAATTGCGGCTGTAAATCTAATGCAGGAGAGATGCTGGATCGCTGCTGGAGAAGCTATGAGTGAAATCCCCCGTTGTGTCATCTAATTTTATCAACCTCAGTGTTTGTATGTTAATTAAAAATACTTAATGTTTACAGTCCTGCAAACACCTTTACTTAAACCCAGGGTCACTTGTTGCCCGATATGAATCACCAGTTTAATCAATGTTTCCTCCGGGCACTTTTCCATATCAATGTGCAATCAGTTTGATAATTGTTGAGACATTTCAATGAATCAGAATCAGAGAAACGTACATGGTAGGCAAAAAAAAGAGTGAATCACAGTTGAAGTCGTTGAAAAACATAAAACACAGAATGGGACGATACATTCAAAGAACAAAATGTTTACATTAGATGTAAAGTCACAATGACCAAAGTAAGGCTGCTTCATCATCTGGGGACCCTGAACGTCTGAAAAATATTCCAGATTCACAGTTTCTCTTTATGCATTTGTGTTTCCCTTCAGGTTTCACAAGTTTCATGCGCAGTCCAACGTGTGACATTTTCAACCCTCTGCATCGTGAGGTGAACCAGGACATGGATCAGCCTCTGTGCAACTACTTCATCGCCTCGTCGCATAACACGTACCTGACTGGAGACCAGCTCCTGTCGCACTCCAAGACCGACATGTATGCATGGGTGCTGCAGTCCGGCTGCCGCTGCGTGGAGGGTGAGTGCACATCCACATTCAAGTACCGCGTGAGACAGCGCTCGTCGTGGTAGGCGACGCACTGCTCAATTTTGCACACACTTCTTCTTGAAAATGCATATTTTTGGATGAACATGAGTATTTGTTAGCTCTGCCTGATAGCTGTTGCAAAGAGTGCACACATACACTTGCTATCTCATGTCCATGGATGAGGTCAAAACACTGATAATAGACAGGAAACTCTAGTATGAGGAGGACGGATACATGTTTCATATTCACCCCCCCCCCCGGTGTTTCTGCAGTGGACTGTTGGGATGGTCCTGATGGGGAGCCGATGGTCCAGCATGGCTACACTCTGACCTCCAAGATCGCGTTCAAGTCTGTCATAGAGACCATCAATAAATATGCCTTCATAAATAACCAGTGAGTTGAAACGTGTGTGTGTGCGTGTGTGTGTGTGTTTAACATTTTATGGAAACTAGACATTCTTCCAAACATATTGTTGGAAAAGAAAAATGGCAGATTGCCAAAAATGAAAAGGCCATTGTAGTTATTTCTGCCTCAGCTTATGCACACATATAAATTTCACTGTGACATAATTTCTGATCGACATTCTGTACAAATATATCGTTCGCCTCAGGACAAAAGGCCCGACATTTGTCCACATTTTATGCGTTTTATGCACGCACAGATGGCATTATTGATTATATACAAGCATCTACTGTTTAATTGTGTTGCTTAATGGCCCACTCTGGAATGAGATATGACAGCGTGGAACCGCTCATAAAGGACTTTTCTGGCCTAAACTAAAAAGCTGCAGATGCTGCATTTATTTCACTGGATTAATGAAAAACCTATCAATCTTATGGACCTGTCCCCGCCCCTCCCTCCACAAGGTTTTACGAAAAAGTTGCAACATTTAGACAGTCAGGTTTGTGTTTCGCGGAAAATACGGTGATTCTTGGCAGTAATTAACAGCCATTACCGAGCCATCTGTCTAGCAGCGTTTCCTCTGACTCCCCGAAGAGCCAATGTTTTTCCCTGTTGGGTCTAACAATACCCAAACAAAGTGGTGGAGGATGCAGCTTCTTGCTGCCACATTTGCTCACTTTGATATCTATTTCTTCTATTTATGATGGCAGCAACTGTGTTATGAAACCCGTGATTTAACTGAAAAGTACTGACATGTTACAAAGTGTTGCTTACAATTAGCAGCAGCTTGTTGGAGCTGATGGAAATCCGATGAAAGGTTTGTGTCCTTTAATGAATTTCTAGTCATCAATTTCTAATGCTTTAAATTTAGTGGCGTTATTGCCTGTTAAATCTAGTTGTTTTGACAATTTTGGGTGGTATGACAGGAGTTTTTTTGCCAAGAGTTAGAGGACTGATGCCACTGAATAACTACAAGTAGCAGCTACCAGCAGCAGCCATCACAAGACCACAAGTTTTTTGTGTTTTTTTTGTTAAATAAATGAGCTACAGTCATGTTCATCAGTGAGTTTTACAGGTCTGGACTGTATGTGGGTTTTGTTATCTTCGAGCAGAACCAGCCCATAGCTACCTCTAGTTTTTAGTCTTTGTGCTAAGCTAAGTGTCTTCTGGCTGTAGTTTCATATTCAGCACACAGATACGAGGATTATATCCATCTGCTCATCTGTCTCTCGTCCAGCAGGGAAGCGGTTTACAAGTATTTACCCAAATAAATTATTTTAATTGTCACCTGACAAATTATGATGATTAATTATACTGAAATCTATGCAGATAATGAGCAGAACAAGAATCAAATTGCACTTTTTGCTGAAACTTAAAATCTAATTTCCAAAACTATGTTTGATCACTTAAAAAGACAGCTCAAATTCATTTGAATGCAATTCTTTCTAGATTTTCTCACACTGACAGTTGATCACACAATATAATCGCGAATGTAATGTAGTATGCAACAGAATAAATCACCAGGAAGGCATCACCAGAAACACGAGCGGCGACCTTCCTCATCATTACTCGTGTTTTGACTTAACTTCACGATCTCTGTTTTGAGAGTTATTTTAGAGTCTTGCCTAAATGCTACAGATGTACTTGTATTTTTTTATATTTCAACACAGGGATATGCAATTTTCCCAAGTAAATGTCATCAAAAACCATATTTTGCCTAAATGCAACCAAAGATCGTTGCATTCCACTGTGACTGAAATTGATTGAACAAAAACAAACACGTTTGTCCAGCCTTCTGTTGCGCTTGCTAATTAGACACTCGCCTATTTTAACACACTTAATAAATTAATCTGTCACAACGCTTACAGCAAGACCAGATTAACAAACTGAATGTTCTGCCCTCGCTCACTGCTACTGCTGCTCTCACCTTTTACATTCAGATAATATTTTATCATCTGTTCCACCTGTTAATATGATTAATGGCCCCTGGGCTGAATTGAAGAGCAAGTTCCTGCACCCTCCCACATCGCACATACTCCAACACGCACACCCGCACGCACGCACACACGTAACCACCCGACCACCCACACACACACACAACCACCCACCCACCCAACCACCCACACGCGCACACACACACACATTACACAGCTCATTGAGCCGCCTCACTCTTTTACCTGAGAGGAGCTCAGGGATGTCACTGTGTGAAATGAAATGATTGGATGTAACTCTCTGTAGTCTCTTTTTGTCTGAGACAGAGGGCCGTATGTGTTGTGTTGTGTGTGTGTGTGTGTGTGTGTGTTTGTGTGTGTCTTGAGGATCAGAGGTAGAGGTGAGAGCAGGGCTGTGTCCCCTGAGGGAGAACTGTCACTCCAACAAACCTGACATTTGAGCTGTGTTGCTGTGTGGCCACAAGTCATTTCACCTTTTCCAAATGAAAACACACACACACACACACACACACACACACACACACACACACACACACACACACACACACACAAGTACACGTACATACACCACAAACGCACACTTTGCAGAAATGAGGAGGTGTTTCTTCAGCCGCATTTAAAAAAAAAAAAAAAAAAAAAGATCGTCTCCAGTCTGTTTTTAACGGTAGCCTACATTTAAAAAGAAGAAATAAAAAAGTGTTCTGTAGTGACAGCTCAAAGAAAACTGTTTCAAAGACATCACCAACCGGGTCCCACTTCAGTCCGCTGGCTGCAATCAAGACACATTTTCTATCTGTTGACAGCTTTTGTGACACCTGTGCATGCCTCATGTGCTTCTTGCAGATACCCGGTAATTCTGTCCATAGAGAATCACTGTAGCATCATGCAGCAGAAGAAGATTGCTCAGTATCTCCGGGAGGTCTTTGGAGACAAACTGGATGTTCGGGATGCACTAAGCAGAGACTGCAAAATATTACCCAGCCCTCAGAGCCTGCAGGGCAAGATTCTAATCAAGGTATGGATGGATGGATGGCTCGAAGGATGTACGGATGGATGGACAGCTTGTTTTACATAAATAACTGAATATGCCATTAAGCGTATTTAGTTATTCTGAATACTGTGTCAGTATCCTTCCCCTTGTTTCAGCGAGGAAGGCAGGGCACTTGGTATCTACATATTTTACTTGATGTGTGTTGCTACGCTGAAAATGGGGAAAGACACGGGGAGGCAGCTGATTATTGCATATAATCGGATGAAGAGAGGGAAGACAAAATGAGATGAGGCTGTCATGCCAGCTTATGATAACAATGTTTTTATGGGTTTTTTTTTGTACCATACGCAATCACAACCTTTTTGATAACTCGGATATCACATTATTTATCATCATATTTGTCACCGAAATCCTGCAATTAACCAGAATTAAATTAACATTGTAATAGGTGTAAAAATGCAACTGAAACCTAAAAAAAAAAGCACTTTCAAACAATAACATAAAATCCTACAATCATTCATAAGACAGACTTGAATAAGCTTTTCAAGCATAATGTAAAGGTTCACTGTGAACATCAATGAATGGGTCACATGCAGTATATTAAAAAATATATGTATATTTCACATTGACATGTCTAGAGCTTCTCTTCAGAAATGACAACACACAGGAAATAGTAAAGACAGAATAGGTGTGAGTGTGTTATCGTGCCACCACCAGTGTGACATCCTGTCTCTGTCCACCAGTCAGTGTTGGTTGCTTTAAACTGTGAAAACAAACTTTTGCACTGTGAAGTTTCCAAAGCTCAAAAAACGAAATCATTTTTTTTGTTTTGTTTTGCAAGACAATGCTGCAGAACTAACCATCATTAAGGTATAACGAGGCATCATTATATTTGAATTTACCAGCACAAAGGGTGCACACGTTGCCATTTTAAGAGACATTAAAAGTTGTCTATTATATCCATCTATATGGCACATTTAACATTCTCAAAGCACCTAAAGCTGTCATGAAGTCCCAAAAGGCACCAACAGCAAGACAATCTGTGAAAAAGAGGACGGAGTTGGCCCCCGGAAGATCTTTATCCACCAGCACAAGGCGAATTATTTATAGGAAGAAATAAAGCTTCCGGATATGCAAGAGCTGTCAGTATTTATTGATTTTTATTTTTATTTCTTACAAGAACCAGATAAAATCTCAGATAAAATCAACTTTAGCTGTAATGTGAAGGAAGCCTGCATTGTTGCTCTGCAAAAAGAAGCTCCAGCTTTGGCCCTCCCTTGCCAAAAGTGAAAGACCCTTATTGATTTTCTATAAAGCCCTCTGCTTCTCTCTAACGGTCCCCCCTCCCCGCTCCTGTTTGAGAGCCTTTCACCTTTCTCGTTTTCCCAGTAGGGTCAAGTGAGCAGAGAGACAATACAGAAGATGGCAGAGGGGTTTTGGAGAGTCACAAATAGAAAGAGGAGCGAGCGCGGTTAAAGCGAGGGTGGAGATGTCAGTTGGTGAGAGACTCTGTGTACCGCAGGAAGTGCGGAGTCTGCCATTGATTTTGGAGGGAGAAGCTTAGAAAATCTCGACTCCCACTCACACCTCCAGAATGGCTCACTAATGGGCTTCCACTCAGCTGAAAGGGCTGCTTGGGGAGTTTCTCGGAGGATCTGCAGCTGATTGTGTGCGCGTTTGTGTTGTGTGCGCGCAAACGTGTACTTTCTGCCCTCTCGTGTGCTCACATGTGGCAATAATGGCTTTCACTTTGCCTTGGAAAAAAACAAACAAACCCCAGGAAAGGAGCCACACGGCGAATTACGAGGGACACGCTCGCTTTTGAGGCTTGCGCGCGGTGAAGTGAGACGAGACGGAGCATTCTGCAGTGTTATTTTTAAGCCATTTTAAAGGGGCATCCTGCGTGGGCGGCCTTGTGCACGCGCGGCGTAAAAGGAGAAGAGGGGTCGTGATGCTTTCAAGACAAATGCAGGGGTCTGATGTAGGTGTGCCGCTCTCCTCCCATCTCTATAGGGGAAACGACTCCCTGCCTATCTGTCTGCAGACGCTGAGGAAGGGGAGGTGTCTGATGACGACAGCGCTGATGAAATTGAGGACGACTTCAAGCTGAAGAGCAGTAATGTAAGAGAGAGGCGAGAGGCTGCATGCATCAACGCCAGCACCCGGGCTCATCACGACCGAGTCCGTCACCTTAGATGGCGGGCGTTCCTCAAAACCTGTTTTTATTTGACAGATCTAAGTGAAACACATTTGTGCAAGTGAATGGGAATTTTATTGTAATTAAAAAAAAAAAACCCCACTGCATCAGAAACAGATACGATTCTTCAGCTTCCCTTTCTAACTTTTTAAACACTTTTATTTAAAAAACAAATTAACCTAATTTGCCCCTTTTTTCTCCCTTTTATTGCTTTGTTGTACGGCTCTGTGCGCTCCTCTCTCAATCACTTCACTGAATAAAGAGAACAAAGAGAAGCTACATATATAATGGCCCTTTAATGGCATTGTTGTTCTCCACATGATGGCTTCAGTAATTTCGTAGTAATATTTTGGCTTTCAAAGCTTTATGGATCCTCATTGCAGTGATGTTTTGGGGGAAAAAAAAACAAAAAAACATTACTCAGTGGTGAACATATAAACGTAGACTTCATTTGGATCTGCTGTTTTAATTAATAAGCAGTGATCTATAAAACACGTCGGACCATCTCGTCGCCGCTCGCTTCTCCGAATCACTCCTGGACTCGCCCTGTGACATTTTACAGTCATTACTCTGCTGTTGTTTATTTTGCCCCTCCGCCCCCACAAGACGCGTCTGCAGTGCCACAGCTCTCCTCATCATATTTAGAGTAGGACTAACACTCCGGTTATTTTCCAGATGGTTCACTTGTGTGACTGAATACGGAATCATTTGTCCCCATTTAGCTGGAAGCAAGAGGCTGCAGATGCCACTTTGGATGATCATCGTCATTTTTAAAGGGCTGGTGGTGGCTGGTTTCCACTGATGTTTAGTATTGAGCTCATTAAACCGGTGACAGACACGCATCAGTTTGGCTGTATAGTAGTCTGTTAACAGCGGTCACCCACAATGCACCGACGGCATGATAAGATGCGCTTACATGACGTCGTGGTACTATTCTAAAGATCAGGGTTCCTTGCCTCCTTAGAGCACACTGTGCAGAAGACCTGCGCAATAAACTTGTTCTCGGACTTGACATGCACCTTAGGTTAAGTCAACTTCTGCATAGAACAAATAAATGCAACTTTCACAACTGTGGCAATTTTTTCTGTTGACCTGGGATCCCTCTATCCCCCCCGACCTCTGCCCCCATGGCCCACTTCCAAGGCAACACTACTCTCCGTCTTCTCTCTTTACACTTGTCTTTACACCTTTATTGACCCTCCCGTGCCCTTCACTTCGTCTTTGACTCTCTGGTCCTCCACACAGGGAAATGGTCATCACCAGGTAGAGTCTCATATCAGAAAGAAGCTGGACTCTTTACTGAAGGAGTCCCGGATCGGAGACAAGGAGGACACGGACAGCTTCAGCATCAGAGCCCTGCTTCGAGCCACCCACCAGGGCCTTCAGAAGAACCTGCGGCAGGTACGGCACACGGAGGAGCTGGATGTGCAGAACTGGATGTGGAGCCAAGTAATCCTTGTGAACAGATTCAGATTAATAGTAAAAAAAAAAAAAGTAGGGGGGAAACTAGGCCACTGAATTAGTCATGGGAGAAGATGGAGAATAAAGGAGAAGACGAGTCACTGCACCACTCACAGGGCAAACACACAGAAAACACAGCACAGACACACAGCACCCCCGCCGGACTCTCAGCATGGGTGGTGTTTCATCTAAATCATGTCAAAAGAGTCTTGAAGTGATGTGAAACTAAATGACTGCAGTGTATCTTAATATTTAATTTCCCCGGCTTGCCTCCTGTGCTATTTTTAGAAGCTTCAGTTTCCTGCCTGCCATTTTACTGTAGCGGGTTTCCTACTCTATTTTTTTTTTTCTACTCCTGCTTTTATGGTGATTCCCCTCACCTCATTCTGGTTCCAAAGATTTCCTGTCACACTCTTCCTTATTGTAATTTTTCTTCTGTCTCTTTCGCTTTATGTGATTTCTGCGCCGGTCTCCTCTCTAGCTGTGCTGTTTTTTTGGGTTTTTTTTGTTGTTGTTGTTGTTTTTTTTTTTTTTTTTTTTCTTTTTGGCTGATATCTGTTTCAGCCCCTCCAGCTACTGAGCTTCAGGCTCTAAGTGACTCACTGGGTGCTAATGTGGTTGTTATTAGATTCACACCAAATGCTCATCACTCGAGAATATAAACAAGCACGCACAAACACACATACTAAGAGTCTCTGTATGTGTTCTGCTTGCGCCTAGAGTTCCAAAGGGGTTCTGAAGAAATCCCAAAGCAGATCCTTCATCACGACGCTCAAACAGAAGGTGAGGTGCATGGAGGGGGGGGGGTTACTTGATTTTTTTTTTTTTTTTTTTTTAAATCTGTGTGGGTTTTCAAATGAAAACAAATCAAGTAAGTTCAGCTTCATATTTGTTGGTAATGAAGCACCTTGCTGCTTGAAGCCATGAAGATTACAGACCATGAGGTGGTTTCCTTTTTCACTTTCCACTGAACAGACTCTCACACATTGCTTGCCCAGCTGACTGATCTCTGATTCAGCCAGTCAGATATGAACTGCCGTCGCTACCGGTTCACTGAAACATGCTCAATCAGCCAAATGGCCACTGAGACAAGACACCACAAAATACCAAGTGACGGTCAGCAAAGACATCCTAATGATGCCCAAAGGGCAGCTGTCCACACAGCTGGGTTCTCTAAAGACCGTTGAGACATCTGTTTAGACCTGAAGGTTGACCTGATCTCAACCAGGAATTCGTCATATGTGGGAGCATAATAGATCGAACAAGATCATCCGCATTGTCTTAGGTTGGTGCATGTAATAAACTGGTGAGAAATACGGTCTTAAGTCTTATATAATGTCTTAAATTGATTGACAGCATTCACGAGAAACGTGCGCTCTCATCTCATGTCAGACAAATCTTTCAGGTTCCATTGCAGTGTTGCGGAATTATCCTCAGTCTGTCCAATGTAGCGCATAGGACAGACTGCTATACTTACACAACCAATCAGTGCAGCGAATGCATATTTAATGCACATCTGTGAGTTCCAAAATCAGATCTAAAGCACAAATTGTCTTGATAAAGATCCTCTCCTGGGAAGGCATCTGTCCTCCAGAAAGCTGCTAGTGCTTGAGGCCCTAAGACAAATGCTTATTGCAGTATCGACCAAGATGTTCTCTCGTTCTTCAGGTTCTCCAGTTATTATTTTTGTTTCTTTCAGTAAAATATAGACAGCTTTCCAATGATTTTTTCCCCCCTCCCTGTGTCCATTTTCTTGTTTGCGCCTTCCATTGCACACTCTTTCCCGGCTCTCTCTTCATTCTTCTTTTGCCTTTCTCTTTGCATATTATGCATCCTCCTACGGGTGTGTGTGTATATATGTGCATGCATGGGTGCATGTAATCTGTTGGCAAGCAGCCTAGACCCTGTAATTACTGTGACCCTCATCCTCTTCCCAATTCCACTTTAGCTTTAATAGAGATGTTGCTTCTCTCATAGACACATACACTTTACCAACTACACATGTGCTATAATTACATAAGCAATATCTAAAACACCCACCGACACACACGCGCGCACACACACACACACACACACACACACACGCACACGCATGCACACGCATGCGAAAGAGCATTTACCCTGCAAGTTGGTGTGTGGGTGGTTTCATGTATGATGTGTATTTAACACGTTTATTAGGGGTTGAAGATGCATTTGCAACGTTGGCACTATTTTTCTGTAGTGTTACTCATGTGTTTGTTTACATATTTGCGTGCGTGTCTGTTCATTGTTCAGAGGCACTCCAAGTCCAGGCTGACATGCCAAAGCGTGGACAAGGAGGAGGACGGCCAGGAGAAGTCTGGGAGGGAGGCCGGAGGACAGTTCAACAGGTGACCTTTGACCCACCTTACTGTAACACTCCCTGATAGTTCAGAGGTTCGATCTTTGCTGACTGCTGGGAACATCAGGAGCAGGAGGCAGGAAGATTGACTGGTTTTGATTCCTTCTTCTTGAATATAAAGTATTTACAGATGAGGGACGAATGGAAAAGAGTGCAAATACAACTTCCAACACATTCTCATTCCCAGTGTTTTAAATATGGACACTTGATCAGTGGCTGTACCCCGCAAGTTATTTTCAATTCTGAGAGTATGTCGTTTCCTAAATAACAGGAATATTATTTTTAAATAATTAAAAAGTTTTTTTGATATGTCAATTAAGTTTAGATGCAAAACCCCTGGGTTGAGCAAAAATATCATGGTTTGGCTTTACTTCCTTGTGTTGCATGACTGTTTGGATTGTAACACTTGTGTTTGGAAACTGGAGGCAAACAGCAGCCTCATCATTACTGACAGTATAGAAGAAGTGGACGGAGCCACCGTGACACCACCTGCCATTTTGTGGTTTCTATTTTGACCGTCCCCTTCTGGATTTATTGCAACTAGAGGTGACCATATCGGGATGGAAGGGTGGAGCTGGAGAAGAGGGAGGCTTTCTTATCTCATTTGCTATAAATGGAATCGTAGATTACAAATTAAACATCATACTGAAGAAAACTTAAAACTAGACTCTTAGACCACAAATGCATTAGAAAAATAATTCTGCAATCTACCAAGGCAAAGGAAATCATTTGTTTGACCTGTCCACCTCAACATCTGATAGCCCAAATTCAACTCTATTGCTGTATATAGACACCTTCATATTTCCTATTTCGCTCTGTCATGTTTACCATATTTGCTGGTTATACTCCATACTTGCTAACTATACTGCAGCATCATATTAACTTAGCTTTATTTGATGAGTTGAGAGAGAGAATGGTGTAACCAATTTTGCCCTCCTGCTCAGCTCAGAGGTTTTACTTTAATGATTCACATTTATTGTTCATCCAAACTCACAAATTAATACAAAAGACCAAAGACAATGAATGAAATTGATGTCATGACCGGAGGCTTCACACAGCTCCAGTGACTCAGAGCTGGGTTAATTGCATCAAGTGTATCTGAAAAGTCTTTGTTTTGACATTAAGAGGAGAAACATTCAGATAATTCACTTAGGAAATGTAGCAAAACCACACGGAAAGTTCTTTATCTAAATACTTGGAACATTAATTGAGATTTTATTGACCTACTGTGTTCTTCTCCCATAAATTAGATATCGTCAGACCTCCAAATCAGGATTAAATGGTTTTTTTTCCCCCACATATAGCGTCAATTAAAACATATAAAAATCGAAAAATTAAGGAAAATAAAATCCCATAAATCCTTTGCCCTCTATCGTTTTTAAAAATCTTTCTCTGCGAGGAAGCGTCAGGGTTTTTCTTAATTCTCCTTCTATCCATTGTCTCTCTCTTTTGTTCTCTGTCCCTAGTTGCATATTCATGTATGCATGTTATCCAGAACTGCCACAATGCAGATTCCTGGGTGCATGCGTCTGAGTGACTGTGTGTCTGACAGTGTAAGATTGCATGTGGATGTATGTGTGTGTGTGTGTGTGTGTGTGGTTGTAAGCGAGTGTGTGTTAGTCGAGCTGCGCTGCATGCTCTCTGCATTCCCTCTGCAACCCTATTAAGCTGTGGGGCTTTGATGCTGGTTCCTGTGGTTTGCAAGCTGCCTTGCTGATGGACAATCCTCGCTTGCCTGCTATGCGCAGCCACAGTCAGTGTTTGAATGAGTGCTTTTGTGTGCGTGTGTATCTCACCTCTAATATGTACGTGACCTAACTGACTTTGCGCTGGCTGCTCTTGCCACTGTCCTTTGTCATCTGGCATTCGTCTTAGGGGTGGGAGGAAGAGGAAGACAATGAAACTGAGTCGAGATCTGTCCAACCTGGTGGTGTTCACCAACTCTGTGGCCTCACAGGAGTGCCTGAACGAAGGTGAAACAAAGCGGTGACACCTGCA
>CAAKHG010030361.1:9314-27798 GCA_901007715.1 Dactylopterus volitans | reverse complement strand
CAGCTAAGAAAAGAGCAACAGTGATTCATGTCAGTCGGGCTGCTCGGCATCATCATGTATTCACCAGCTCATGATCTAGTTCTACCTCAGACAAGTGTGTGCATGTGTGTGTGTGTGTGTGTGTGTGTGTCTGTTTGCGCGTGAACACTTTATATAGTGTCTAGTCTCTGAGGAAACTGTGCCAAGGCTTGGATAAGGATACAGATAAAGACAGAGGAGATGGGGTTGTAAATCACGCACACACGTACACACACAGATACCAAATACAATTCGACCTTGACTCCGGCTGCTACCCTCCACCTCTCATGAACATGTTGTGTATTATTCTCTCTCTCTCTCCCTTTGCCACTGAAAACTGATGCTTATCTACTTTACAGCAGATAACTGTGAGCACACGAGAAAAAGCGAAAGAGAGAGAGAGAAAGAGAGAGTGGTTGGGAGTGGGAGAAAAATGATAAAGAGATAAGACGTGAGAGAGAGAGATGGAGGGAAGTGAGAGAGAAATGAGGGAAAGGGTCTAGTTAGGGGGCAAGAGAAGGAGAGATAGGGGAGTGAAACTGAGAGGGGTGTGAATAATAGATAATATACCCAAATAATAGATAGAGAAATGGGTGAATGTGGCATGCTGGTGAGTGTGTCCTACATTTGTTCACTTGCTGAAGGAGAGGCACAGATGGAAATTATATGTTTGTGTGCTTCCCAAGAAGTTCTCACAAGTATAAAATTGAGGGTGGGGGAGGTTGGGATCCAGATCAGGGCTGAGAGCCCCTCACATTCTCAATACCAGCAATCATGTGTGCAAGTGACACTCGTGGGATATTTTGTTATTTGAATAGAATGTAGAAAGAGACAAACCCCCCATCTCATGTCGTTAGCGTTACCCAGGCTTGATGCTGAGACAGAAAACCTGCAGTGGAGGGACTGGTGAAAGACGCTAGCCAGTGGAGTGATGGGAAATGTCAGCGCTACTGTTTTTTTTTGGGACTTCAGCCATACAGAACAATAATGGACAGGTTGTCTCAGTCCCCCAACATGCAACGTTAAATTGCTGAGATATTCCTTTAAATCAATTTAAAAAAAAAAAAAAAAAAGCTGAGCATGGTCACACCCCATAATGTAAGGTATTTACGCTCATGTATTCATAGTTTAGGACTGACATCCAATGTGTTTTCAGACTTTTATTGGGCATACAAGCTCCTATGAGGATGTATGGCTTGTGTCCTCCCCATGTTCTCATCCCGCTAATGTTTTGAACACCCTCTGGCTTCTTACCTTTAGGTCTATTCATCACTGCTGGATAAATAACATTCTTGTTTTCCGCCTGCTCTGAAGCCAGCGCTTTAATGTCAAGTACGGAAGGTCGCAGTTTAAAGTCAACACATCCCTGATGCGAGCACACATGCGGCCTGCAGTGCTCTGGTTGCAGCGCTGCATTGTTAGGAGACTCTGACAAATCAATGTCTTCATGTCTCCTCCTCCACTGTGCATGTCCATCATGTGCTATGTTTACTCGGTGCTGTGCTGTTCTGCAGGCAGTGGGAGCTTCCATTCCTTATTACGTAAAAAAAAAAAAAAAAAATGCTAAGTAGACAGAGCACGATATCGCAATCAGATATACCAAATATATATCTGAACTCTGTTGGCGCCGCTGTGCTGCAATATGTATGTGTGTGTGTGCTGATGTATGTGTCCACGTGCCTCCCACACTGATTCTATTAATACAAGAAATATCCATTGTGACTCACTCTTAACACCAACTCTGGCACGCTGACTCATACATATCATACTCCACCAGCATGAGTTGCTTCTCACTTTTAATATGAGTAACCTCTTCTGACCTTGTACAGTGCTCCCCATAGGCTAAAGGTGGTCTGGATCCCTGGAAGTAAAATGAGACTAATTAATCAGGAAGCCTGCAGTCCCTTGACTTAAGTAAATCTGGGTTTTCTCAGAATAGTGCTAATTTGTACTTTGAGTTGAGGAGTCCCTCGGCCAAACCAGTCACGGGTCTTCTCAAGATAAAACAGTGACACTCATTACGATTTCAGTAGTCCCCTGGCTTGAGCTTCCTGGTGATAAAAAAGGATAAATTTGTTCGGGCTTGGGACTATCTCCCTCAACCAACACTGTAGCTTGTATTTCCCCCACAAGAAATAGCACTAGGTCATTTAGTTTTCAGTAGTCCCTAAGCTAAACGGGATCTTGCCCTTTTTTGGATAAAGATACACGAGTTTACAACACCTTAAATGGAGATGTGCAATAAAACAACAGAACTGGCTCCACTGGGAAAAATAGATACATGAATGTTGTTGCTAAATAATAGGAAAAGATGGCATGAAACGTCGTCTGGAGGGCGTGCGGCATACTGTAACTTTGTTTCCTGTTATAATGGTGTAACATTCAATTGACACAACGCAATGGTTCTTGAGCTCTAAGTCCTCTCAGTTTACTCAGAATTTTTCAAACACATCGCACGGTGTCCGTGACAGCAACTTTTAATGTCTTCATCAAAGTTAATTTATTTTCTTAGAGGATACAAGATGGAAGCGCGTGCCCACGCACGCACACACACACACACACACACACACACACACACACACACACACACACACACACACACACACACACCTAGCCAGAGAAGTGTTCTGAGTCGTGTTTTTCCCAGCTGCTCTGATCCAAAGGAATCTGCCACGGCTGAGTGTTTTCCGGCACAGAGGATGATCTTCCACCATTCCAGAGGCCTTGGGGAGTGCTGTCATTAGCTGGCTCTCAGAGCACAATGGCTGGAAATTAAGTTACTATTTATCCGTGCTGAGCAAAGGAAAAGGCAGCTGTGGGGCAGAGAGGCCCAGAAAGACTTTAGTATTGATTTTGCTGAAGGGTGTTGGCCAGCCAAGTTAAATCTTGTTTTCTTATCACGCCATGTAAGAATGGAAGGAGAGAGAAGAACAGGGGTGGTGGTTACAGTGAATGGCTTCAGGAACAGGAATATTATGGGATACCTGCCATCCAATAACACTCTCCCACACTTACTAAACAACATCAAGGGCTTTTATCCAACAATTTCCTCTTGCACGGCATAATGATAGCATAAAGATCCTATGCTAACAGTCAATATAATCACAGTAACATGTATCATCTTTACTCCGCTGCTAAGTGATTCTTACTTTATGGAGACAAAGACATAGGTCTTACATCCATTGTTTGGATGATATGCATTTCAAGACAGCCCTTATATTTAAAAGTCTAAGTCCTTTATTTAATTTGATCTAATTTGATTTAATTTTATTTCTAATTTACTTTTTTGCTACAATTTTTGCTGATAAATGGTCAGAGGTTTCAGCTTCATTATCAAAGATGTCTCCCGGTGCTGTTACTGTTTTTCCTTGTAATGTCTGTCTAGTATTGCATTAAATCAATTGCTATCATAGCACGTGAAAAGATATATATGTGTCCATTGAAATGTGATTGATTTGAAATTCAGGTTCTTGCACTCGCATTTCACTCACACTAGTTGCACTGTCAAGCCAGTGCCTGAAATGTGAATATGAATGCAAAATGCAAATGATACAGTGAGCTGGGCTGTGAATGACTGACAGGTGAGCACAGTGAGGGAGGCAGTGGTGAGAAGGCATGCTGGAGGATCGGGCTCAAGGTAGCCTGGGACATCCACACACCGGGCCTGACGCTGCCACTGGAGTCTGGAGACTGCTATTACATGAGAGGTACTCAACACACTTTCACAAATAGCCACACTTAAATAAACATATGCTATGTCTATATTTTGAAAAAGAGAAAGTTTCCTGTTAACCTGTGTTGTAGTGTTTTTTTTTTTTGTACTTTGCGCCAAACGATGCAATTCACTCTCTCTGTCCTCATCATCTGCTGGAGAAAGAGAGCTCTGTGTGTGTGTGTGTGTCTTGTCTATGTCTATGTGTGTGGCTACTTGAAACTTAAAGCTTTAAAGTTCCATGAAATTGTGTGCATTAGAGAGGTTAGGGAAACGTTGATATTTTCAGGTCCAGTAGCCCAGTGCTGACTGTCTCTCCACGGAGAGGATGGACAGCGGGCCACAGGGGTGTAAATCATAGCTCAGTGCTTCATGCTGCATTTATCCACCTGGCGGCAGAAGCTTGTGTTCAGATGCACAACGGGTTAGGACCTGTGGCTAGATGAATGCATGGATCAGATGTTTATTATTTGTTATGGCGTACTATTTTTACGTGACCACAAAAACAGTAGTAATCCGTAGGCAAAATCTTAAAATGAATTTGAACAAGCTTATAGTAAGTTAGAGATAAAATAAATATTTTCACTGATGCAGATCACTTTTTTTTGTATAGTCTACATTCAGAATATGATGAGTATGTCACTAAGAAACAAAAAACAAAAAAAAAATCACATTTATCATTGCTCCAAGAGCGAATACATGTGTCCATCTTGTGTACAATATTACATGTGTTTTCAGTGAAGAGAGTAGAACCTTATGTGAGCGCTTTCTTTCACAAAAAAAAAAAAAAAAATCATAAAATACGCTGCTCAGATTTATGGCAATGGTCAGCTTTTTGTGACTATCATGTCAGGTGTTTTGAGTGAAAATAATAGCATCCTACCATGCGATGACCCTCCTCACGTTAAATCATCGTCTCCCCAGGTAAGGTGTTGTGTTTGAAGACATGCAGATGATAAATGATACAAAAGCTGAACCTCGGCCAAAGCTCTCTTTGTTTGCAGCTTTGCATGCATGTGTACAGCGTCAACGGCCACTGATGTTGAAGAAGAGCGGATTGATGTTTTGTAAATTTCAGAACTATGTATCTTCGACAGGCAGCGCAGCTCCAGCCTGCTCTCATCCTCAACGCCTCAAAATACCTGAAGTTTTTGTGGCGGATGTCAGCTTGAGGTCCCGAAAAACACGAGGCACCGCTGTGCATCTGTATGAGAAGCTGCAGGTTGTCCGATCAGTCCAATTTAAAGCTTTACACAGTCACGACATGTGGTAACATGCAGCGACCATGTCTTTTCCCCAGCTGTTTATTTTCTGCACCTTAACCTAAGCGGACCTCTAATTTCAGCACTGGAATATAATAAGATATGAGAAGTTGTAACGGTTTTGGAACGCACGATAAAAGGTTCAACAGTGACAGTCACTGTTGACCCTTGTGACTTGTCTAGGAGATAGCAGTTGCAAACACCTGTCCCTCACTGCGAAGTCAGGTGCTTGTCTGACCCGTCCACCATCTCCCTCCTGTTATAAGCCATGTCCATCTAATGCTAGCATGGATGGCTTCACATTGGAGTGAATAGAAAGCCTGCTGCATTTCATACAGACAGCAAAAGGGTGTTTTTCCGTGTCGGGCGTGACAAAGGTCAATCTTTAACAAGCTTGGAGCGCCTCTATTTAACAGTTCTTAGTCATAGCCGTTGGCTTTGTTAGTCACATCACTGGTGTTGAATATAATAAATATTTTAAATTATCTTAAAAGGAATGAGAAATATTCAATGTGTCATCTAACATGTCTCATCCAGTTTGGCTACCTCTCGCTCAGCTCGAACGTTGGAAATATCTTTCAGATAGGCCATTAACAGTGGTTTCATCAATCTGAATCATTTTTTACAAGTAAGAAATACAAAGGTTTCAATAAATTCCTGAAGTTGACTCTTTGAATCTGCTATGTTTTCCTCCGAAGGCAATGATGTCTGTACCTAATATCCATCTTGACAGGGCATGAAGCCGACCTCCTTTAGCTGGATAAGATTTACAATAGAACAGTCAGTTTCAGGCCAGCCATGATAATAGAGTGATGGGCTGTTGTTGCAGCCCATTCTAATGGGACTTGACTGTCGCGGATCAGTGGGGATTTATGCTCCACTTGGTGAGTGCGCCCTTGAGAGGCTGACTGCTGCACGATGATAGCGGCTCACACAGGCCTTGGCCGTCTGTCGCTTTGTCGGTCTACCTGAATTAAATACTTGGCACACTCCGAGAACATATGCACGCACCTATAAATTTGCACAACTCTCATGCACGGAAATACACCAAACACACGCTCTCAGGCGTGCAAAGGTTTCACTCCTTTGATTCCTTCATGTGACAGAAGACAGACCCCTTCCCCCCCTCTTTAGTACAGCCACAAATAAACCATCTAAAATATATTGTTGGGATGTTTTTAGTGACGCGCGCCATACCATATGATAAGTAGTTTTGCACTATTAAAAGAAAACGACAATGGTTTATAACCACAGACACCGTAATGTCTTTTCTGCACCATTTGTCGCCTGGTGGCCCTTTTGAACTGCTAATGTCTGAGCCGCTGGAGGCAAATTGAATCACCATCATCTCCACCCAAATGGAATTTCAGTGGTTAAAAAAGAACAATGCAAGTCTTGACACCGGGCCTGTTCAATAATCAGATTTCCAGCTCCCAATGCACAGGGAAAGGGGGGTGGTGTAGAAAAGAGTTGACCCAATATATTTAAAAGCCTGCTTTCTGGAAAAGGAGGACAAGTGGCAGCAGGCGCAGGGGTTGAAAGAAAGATAAATATTTATTACAGTTATTGAGTTTGCCTCGACTCCCTCCTGATCCCACTGACGCATCAGACGTGCCAAGAAAAGAGCAGATTGATGGAGATAATTTGTTATTGGATATAAACAGTTTTAAAGAGGCGGAGTAATTCTGCCCAGAGACCTAATCCTTCACAATCTCATCAGAGTGAAGAAAACACCGGCAAGTTGTTTTCTTTGTCACCATCTTTTTTTTCCTTCCTCCAAACAATAATATCTTCCTCCCAAAGCATTTGGCTGTTTGACTTTCAAATCACAGGCATTAGCCAGTGTACTCTTGCTCAAGGCGGGTGTAAATATGCACATGTGCTGTGAATGACAGCTCTGTCATGGCTAAATTAATTATTGGTATGAAGCAAATAATGGCAGAGCTGTGAAACATCTATACTCACAAAGAAACACATGGAGGGATACACAGGAAACAGCAGTAAGGCCTCTTTTTAAAGCTCCCATGATATTGGACAAATGTTTGTTGGTATGGTTCTTCCATCTTGACAGATTGAGTGTGATCTGGTTTTATTTGGTAATTAAAAATTATAGTACAATGCTGCTCACACTATTAGATTCAGTACCGGACCGGGCGCAATCTGTCTAATAGCACGGGAATGATTTAGTTGTCATGTTCGTTCATGCCTTGCTTTTCATCTGCTTTTTCCTTTGTGATCGGATCTTTTATCTCTCAGGATCTCCTCAATTCTTCGTTGTTATTAATTAAAACCAATTATTCCACTGCTCTGTTGTGCGCTACATTTACTGATGGGCAAATGTTCTTTTCTGGTCACTTCTTTTGTTTACTCCTCTGCACTGTTGGTGACTGCTCTTTTCTCTGGCTCCTTTCTCTCTCCTGTATTCACCAGACGACCTGAACAGCACACATCAGCATTGTGTCCTTGCTGGAGACACTGCACGGTTCAGCTCCACGCACAGAGTGGCTGAGGTGAGAAGACACCAGGCTTAAATGGAAAAAAAAATGGTTGGGGGTTCAGGTTCGTCCAGAAAATGCAGTATAGCGTGCCATCAGTCCTCTTTGGTTTCAGAAAGGATTGCGGCTGGTACTTAAACACAGGTTAAGGGAAAGAATGAGTGAGTTTGAGGGGCACTCTGCGGAGCGCCTACCTCATCCAAGGTCTGTGCAATATTATGTGGTATGACATGAAGACAATTTCCAGTTCCACACCAGATTTTAATGGGTTATCCCGTCACCCATGCTCCACACCTTCATCAAGTTTCATGGGAGATTTTTTTCTGTCATCATTCTAACAGAAGAGAGTGCAAATGTCTGACAGTGTAAAAAAAAAACAAAAAAAAAAACAACCAGTGTTTTTCTCTAAGTTTAGATCCAAAATTTAATGGCTTCCTCTTTGTTCCATGCTGCACTCCTTTACCAACTTTGGGTGAATGTCAACCTTGTAGATTTTGCACAACTCTGCCACCATACAGATGCAGGTGACAACATAACTTGGAAATCATGATTTCATTTAGATGGAAGGATTCTGAAATGCCTTGTGTGTAAACAGTGTGGTACCTTACCAACAAAGCACATGTGCACTTAACGTATTATCAACCTACACCCACGCCAATGAGAAAGCACGTCGAATGTTCCTGAAATAATACCTGTATATACAGTACCTCTCATAACAAATATATACTCTTTTTTTTTTTTTCAGTCTTTCCTGAAACTTTTGAATGCTTGACTCTCAGGGTCAGACAGGGTAGCAAAGCCCAACACATCAGTTTTGTGTATAATACTGGGCGTGTCCCTTTTCCTGTCAGTGTTCCAGTGGGACTCTGACTTACATCCAGTCACGGTGCCAAGAGGCCCTATCCAACCTGCACACAGACCCAGAGACGGGCTCCTACAGGCTGCTGGCCCTGCGGCCAACCACCCTACAGCATTGTGAGGAGATTCACAATGAGGTGAGGACATTGTGGTGTGTTTTCACTTGCACGTGTGTATGTGTGTATACATGTGTATGGCCATCTGCCTTTGTTTTTAATGTCAGTACACATGAAGTGGTGGAGGTAGCGCTAAGGTCTTTTCCTGGAATAAAAGAAAAAAAAAAATTCTAACCGTTTTAAATATTCCCTCACAAGTTAAAGTAAAGGTACATGGTTGACAAAATTTACTTCAAGTATAAAAAGTGAAAGTAACCATTGTGAAAAACAGTCACTCTTACCTTAAATTCATTGCAGATGTAAAGAAAAAATTATTCATCCCCCTTGGAATTTTTCATGTTTTATTGTTTTACCACATGGAATCAAAGGGGACGGTCTGTGGCTGATCAACAGAAAAAGACCCTTTAAAGTCAAAGTGAAAACAGATTACTACAAAGTTATCTAAATTAATTGCAAACATAAAATACATCAAGTTTTGAAAGTAACTGGTAGCTACAGCTGTACAAGTGGAGCACTGTGTTTGTTGTCTCATGATTTAATGTGTGTGCACATGAACAATAATATTTATTTGAATTGCTGAATGTGTATATCTTTGAACTTTTGAGCATTAGGAAATAATTGAAACGTGTTTTGGTGCCAGATGAATGTGGTCGGACATCCAAAAGGTTTAGACTGTTTCTGAATTGTCGTGATGCTGTAATCCTTTCCCATCTGGTGCTCCAATGAGGTTAAAAATGAATAAGAACCATCTGCGTTTATGACAGGATTTCATCAGGACAGAATCTCAGAAATTTGAATTTTGTCATTCTCCGTGAATCACGTCCATAAATAACTGGTTTCGGAATTGAATTAATTGATCCATGCATTTGTGCGTTTGCAGAGATCTGCAGATGCATGCGTGTAGTACACAGCACATTTGATAATCTTTGATGGGGCTGTTACCACGACAACTCGGTTGCGCCACAGCACCGTGCTGTGTAATTCAAGTTTATATTACTTCTAAGGGATGGCTACATTCAGCAAAGGCATACTCCAGGAAATATTGATACGTGATTTCAACAAACACACTGACAAAATACTGGTAACTGAGAGTGCACTGAGGAGATCCTGGTTTGATATGGCTTTTTTTTCCATTTCCTTTGCATCATGGGAGTGTTGAGCTCTCTGATAGCAGGTTGAAGCCCTGTAAACTGCAGCATGAGAGTCTTCCAGCTTTCTACCCTCTACTTACCTGGTTGTTTCTACTCAGGGAAATACCTCTGATATGAAATCCAGGTTGCTCTTTTATTGTCCCGGACTGTGATGGATTGTAAGGCGATAGCCTCCCCATATTTTATCTAAAGATGGAGTCATGGCCCGCTCCCCTTCCTAACCTCTTTTCACTCACAACAATGAGTGATGCCGGCGAGGGATTTTGATTGGTAGGGCAAGGTCAAAAAAGAGGAACATGAGGTGCACCACTGGCCCCAGGTGTTAGCTTGCTGCAGGCCAACAGTTAATATAGCACTTCACCTCTCCCCCTTTACGCCCCTGGGCTCATGGTGCACATCCTAGCCCTCGCTAGCACCCAGGCCCCTCAGTGGGATGCCATGACAGATGAGTCTGACGTAAGGTTGTTTAAAGGTTGGAGACAACATTAATTATTCAGCACTGCCAAACAATTGGGCTGTCCTGTGAGAAGGAGGGCTGCGCGAGTTGAGCTAGCAACACCTGCTAGCTTGCCACAAAGCACTACCCGATTACCAAGCCAGGAGAGCAAGACAGGTTTATTTTGGAAAACAAGCTGCTATTTATAAAAGAACAGGTGTGAGCTTATGTATGTGAGTGTTTAAGTGAGGAGGGGGGCTGCTCTCGGGGGCTCAGCCTACCCTACCTGGCACTCTCAATGATCGATGTGGCCATTTGTTTGGAGTTGCCCATGAGAGCAGAACACCCACTTAAATGATGTATTGTTGGTGGAGTTATTTATGATGGTGGTCCACTTTGGCGCATGGCGGGTGCATATTACGCAGGTCGTGTTTGACATGGGCGACTGAGGAGTGAACAAGCCTGAGACGTGCAGGCAGCCTGACCTGAGCAGTGCCTGATGGGCCTTTCCTTAAAAAGTGCTAAACACAGAGCTTGCACCTGCTGACGTGTCGCCATTATTGTGCAATATGGTGCAACAAGGTGGGTGGGGAGTGGGTTGACACTTGCCAGGGAAAGGCGGTGGGATGTTGAGTTAAGGTAGGGATTGATGGGAGACAGAAATGAAGGAAATTGAAGTTCCTACCAGTTTGTCAAGCGTGGTTCGTCTGACTGTCCCTTTTTAATCTTACCTCCTGTCGTAGGTAGCAGTGGGGTGGGGTCTAAAACACCATCGCCGCACGGCCTACGTGTGCACATTTGGCTTTGAAATGCTAATCCCAGACACAAATGTCTTGTCTCATTTAAAGCTACTGTGTCACCTCCCAGGTGTGTGTGTGACAGAGCGCCCTTAGGGACCCCCTCTAATGATGTTGGTTCCCCCACCGTAAGTATTGAGGGGAGGGACAAGGATTTCCCACATGTTCCGGCACAGAGTAAACTGTGTGGAAGCAGGTCTTTGTGACCTTCCAGTGTCCCCATTTCCTAGCCATAATGTCTCTCTGGAATGTCAGGTCTTTGTTTGGCTTCAAAACACCTTACCAGAGGGGCTTATGTCGACAATATCATTGAAATCTTGTAAATCGCTCTTCAAAACACTTTTTTTTTTTTGTTAGCAGATCTGTGCTGTCTGTAGTTTGTACTTGTTATTCCTCCTGGGTTTACCTGTTTTATTAACTTTTAAAAGTCGTATTAATTCATGTGAGACAGTGTTATGGTTGATCTTGGGGATTTATTGCGGTTTTTATATTCTTTGTACAACTGTTTTGGAAATGCTACACAAATAATGCTACACAAATACTTTCCAGTGATATGAGTCACACTCCTCCATTGCATTTTATTCAGGGAAACCACATGTAGTTGTGTTTGGGACCTGAGAGAGGGAGGGAAAAAAAAAAAAAAATCAACACTGGTATTTTATGGATATAGATAGGAAATGAAATGTGTACAGTAGCGTGCGCATGTACAGTATAACCTAACCGGTGTGTGATCATTCCTGCAAGGGTGTGATGAGGGTAAATTGCGTGGCTGGTCGCTCTCAGAGAGCTAGGGGGGACCAGTTCTTTTGGCTGATGTGTGAGGGGACTGGGAAAGGTAAACAGAAGACGGCAGAATGGGATCGATCCCACTCTCATCAGCTCCCACCTCAGGGCCCTGGCCCGGAAATTGATTTGGCCCACAGAGAGAATTCCTTAAAGGTGTGGAAAAAAAAAATAAAATAATTGTGCCTCATTAAATGAAGGGAGAAAAAAAAGGGAAATGCCTCTCTTTAAGTCCAGAGTCGCCATGGTGGGCAGCCGGTCCAATAATGTGGGGCTAATGTGTAGTTAGTGTGTCCATCACCTGGAGAGATGACGCCAACTGCCACAGGGGAGCCACAAGCCCCCACGACATCTCAGAGAAAAAAAACTAGCCCAAACAACCACTCTCTCTTTTGCACACACTTTCAATTTGTCTGCCCGGATAGGTGGCATTTAGTCAGAGGCCCCCCCGCCCCCTTGGTAGCTCGCAGCTGGACGGCAAGATTCCAAATGCCACGTAGCCGGCACTCCTCGGTCGCTTTAGATGACCAGCTTTGTGGCTGCCACTGGTCTGCGCTGTGGGGGACAGGCAGCCATGTCAGCTCAAAGTAGAGGTACAGGTTGGTTTCTTCTGGCTAAAGGACAGGCAGACAATCAGAGAGATTGAAGAAGGGACAGACAGAGAGAAAAAGGATGTCCGATATCGGGGCTTAGTGGCTTTGTTGTGCGTTTGAGCTGTAGTGATCGAAGGGGAGTGGATTTCGGCAGCGTTGAAGGCACCATAAAGGATGACATTTCTTTGAAGGGTGGGTTGTATGGAGTGACTGTGAGGCTGCTGAGCAGTGCCACCGGCTGTGTATTCTCCCTGACATGCCCCAGTCCTTGCATGTCATCCCTGCTGTGATCAGAGTGTTTTGGAGGCAAATGGCAGGATGACTCTTTGCACAGCTTCCACCCAAGACAGACCTCACTCAAGCTGTTTGTGTAAATAATTCTTGCTCTTTGTTCTATCCTGCGCGGGTTGCTGGATGGTAGTTGGCTCGCCTGAGATACTGCGGAGCAATAATCACAAGAATATGTTATACCCATTCAGGTTTGTTAGGGGGAACCAGGACATTAGGTGATGTTCAACAACAATGACAACTAAATATCTGCAAGCATTCTGTCCCTGTGTTAGCTTACCATATCAGACAAACAATTTCCCCTAACCTACTCACATATGACCCTTTATTTACCTTGCCATGGTCTTACACGTCATCATAAAAGTTGCAGTGAGGAGTTGAGGACGAGTGAGATCTCAAGCTCATGTAATGATATTTCATTGTTCTCCGAAACATATTAAGCAGAATCAGTTGTGCGTGAATTAGGGAGACAAGATTGGATGACTGTCTGCCCAAGCAGTCAAGCTAAAACAGTGCTACTTGAATAGAAGAGCACGTGCAAGGTAAGTATGCAAGTATCAACTGAAAGTTGAAATATTTTCTGACCTTTATGGCATCGCTCCTTTGCTCAGACCTTGCTGTGCCTCTTTGTGGGCTCACAGATCTGAAAAAAAGGGGTCTGCTGTGTGTGTGGCTAATGCTCCTTTAGAGCCACCATAAACAAAATAGTTTTCAGAAAAGGAACAATAGCTCTCCGAGTTCCATTTGATATGCGACTCCTTTGTTTGTGACTATATTCTGTGTTGTACAGTTGTCTACGTCAAAATGAAGCGGCGCTTGCATTGTTCGGGGTGGATGATGCTTTGTAGGACGTTTTGGGGGAAGGCAACTCGCGGCGTCTTGCCTTTGCGCTGGCAGCAGTTGGGGCAATCTTTGACATGCACGCTTGCATTGGCAATTTTATGCACCAATGCTAACAAAGCCACTTATACAGCCATGTAGACAGATACATGCAAGGACACAAACACACCGATGCGCATACAGGTACAAACACACAAACTTGCACACGCTTAGAGATAGATAGGCTACACCTGGCTATATGAAGCATCCGTGCGAGGATTAAATCAGCACTTCAAAAGAGCAGGAAACAAAAACACTCCCAGCGGAGGAAAGGGGAGCGGCTCGGCAGCCGAGACTGTCATCTCCAGACGGAGCGAGGTAGCGGGAGGAGGGGGGGGGGATTAGGAGAGGAGGACGAGGGTGGAGCTTTCAGGTGTACTGACTGGAAAGTGGGTGTGCGTGCGTGTGCGTGCGTGCGTGTGTGTGTGCGTGTGTGTGCGCGAGTGTGCATGTGTATGAATAGACATACAGTATGCATATGTCTGTCTGTGTGCCTGTGTTTTGATAAGAGTGTGAGATGAGTAACATTTTCTGTTTGTTTGGGACTTTTTTTTCTATTGTTGTGTTTCCTATTTCAGAGGCCCCCTAAAAATAATTAAAAGTAATAATGTTGTGGGACAAAATTGAATACGTATTTTCTTCATGGTCCAGATCTCACACACGCACAACTACATTATACTGTATTTTTGGGCACAAAATGTATGGATACTCCTGGATTGTTCAAGGTGCTGATTTCAAACTACTTCATCTCAGTATGCAGTTATTTTTTCTGAATATTGACTTATTTTATTTACGCATTTGCATATTTTTTTGGTGTCTGAGCATCATTGCAAATGCAGGAAACCTCAATTATTTTTGAGGCTTAAATAAAGGTTTGAATTGATGAATGAATATGAGATGTTGATATATATTTGATATATATTTGTCCTTTTTTATATATATATATATATATATATATATATATATATATAGTTGATAGCTATTTTGATTACAAATAGAAATTCCATGAAAATATAAAAAGTAAAATACTGTGAAATATTTCATTTATAAGTGTGGCCATGACCAGTTGAAAAGTTCGACAAAAAAAATGTTTTTTTTTTAAAAGAAGAATTTGAAGGAACACCTTTGCTTAGTTGACCAAAGGATTCATACGTTGATTTGAAATCAGGTTTTTTAGAGGGTCGCGGGGGGCCCGAGCCTATCCCAGCTAACACCGGCCAGTTCATCCAAGGACTGACACACAT
This sequence comes from Dactylopterus volitans, assembly GCA_901007715.1. Classification (NCBI taxonomy): domain Eukaryota; kingdom Metazoa; phylum Chordata; class Actinopteri; order Syngnathiformes; family Dactylopteridae; genus Dactylopterus; species Dactylopterus volitans. The sequence goes on along the minus strand of CAAKHG010030361.1, from coordinate 13,166 downwards.
AGGGACAAACAAGCTTTCACACTCGCATTCACAGCTACGGACAATTTGGAGTCATCAGTTAAGTCTTTGGACGCCCGAGTACCCGGAGAGACCCCCACACAGAAATGCCCCGCCCCAGACACAATCTCGCCAGCCCCTCAGCCGACTGGGGGGGGGGATTCAAACCCAGGACCTTTTTGCTGTGAGTTGACAGTGCTAACCACTGCGCCACAGTGTCACTCCAACCACAGAATGATTGATGTTTATGATTAATTTTATAGAATATGTCTGATTCTCTCAGTATTGGTTTGGGGTAGTAATTTCATGCAGCTCCAAATAGATGAAACCAAATTGTCATGAGATCAAATGTCATGATTTAATATGTCATGTTGCATTTAGGAGCAGAGACATTTTTTTTTCTTTTTTTTTCCAATTGTGTTTAATTCCAAATTAGGAAAAAAAAAAGTCAGTTTTGTCATTTTTTTTCCGTTTAGATAAATCTTTGGGAAAGTTGTTTTCCCTGAATTCTCAATTTTACTCTCTCTTGGTGCGTGCGTGTCCGTGTGTGTGTGTGTGTTTGCAGGTGGAGTTCGAGTGGCTGCGGCAGTACTGGTTCCAGGGCCAGCGCTACACCCGCTTCTGCAGTTGGTGGACTAGACCGATGGAGCAGCTGGAAAAGGACTGGAAGCTCATGGAGACGATGGTGAGGCTGGTCAGACACACTGGTTGCCACACTGAAATGGCAGAATCACAGTTTTCACATGTCACCTTCCTCCATACGTCGCCCTAAGTCCTAGGATTTATACCGGTGCTTTTCCTGTTTTAAAAATAAATAAACAGAGAAAAAAAAAACAAAAAAAACATGTGCCCTGGTTGTCTTTAAACACACAAAACCTACCTGAGAACATAGAAAACCATATGAAGTGATGATAACAGGGGTCCTGATTTTGATAATATATTGTGAGACAATATATAATGCATTTTAAATAAACACAAAAGTCAGATTATGTTCTCAAAACGAACATATTTTTAGCGTCGCAACCAGCAAAGTTACTCTCGTCATTTTATAATGGTTTTCACCTTTCTAAACGCTCAACAAGCCTCCTCTTGCGCTTCTTATAAAAACTACATAGGCGATGTGCTGTCCAATATTGTTCCCCACAAGGGAGGGTGTGTTTAAAATTACATGATGGATTGTCTAACTTTTCAGCATAGCGCATTATTAAGGATGTGTCATTTGTTTAATCATCGCCTCGCAGAAGTTTTATTAGAGAGGAACGTGGGCACACAGTTATTTGTTAGACACCACTGTAAAGGAATCACTTAGTAATGTCAGACTCATAATTAAGTCGTCTTAGTCACAGCTCTGCACCGTGCACATGTGCAGCAGCTAGCACCGTAGCTAAACAGCACACAAACACACACATGCTTAGTCTCGCCTTTTCGTCTCCCCTCGCAGGTCCCCACACGGTCCTTTTTGCTTGATTTTCAAAGAGAGCGTATATGTGTGCGCGCGCGCCTGTGTGTTCATGTATGTACGTGTGTGTTGCAGAATCAGCAGGGGGCACTCTTGTATCATTGTAGCAACAGCAGCAGAGGGAACTAAAGAGCTCCTCCACTAGCCCCTTCGCTCTCTCTCTTTCTCTCTCTCTCTCTCTATCTCACTGTCTCTTTATGTCTCTTACCCACTCCCGCTGTCTCTGGGAGCTCTCTGTCTCTGTCAGTGTCGAGCGCTGAGCAGTAATCACATCTAATGCTCAGGCGGGGATAAAGACGGGGGGCTGGAGGAGAACAGCGCTGCTGCTGCTGCTGCTGCTGCTGCTGCTGCTGCTGTTGCTGCAGACGCCGCTCGGCTCCGGTCATAGTCTCTCTCTCACCCTCTCTCTCGCAGTCCAACAGCCTGGGAGAGGGTGGGTGTGGGTTAGTGGACAGGGGCTAAAGTCATCTGGAGCTCCACCTCAGGGCCCAGATGAAGTGTGTGATTTGGACCTGTATTTAGAGAAGGGCATCAGTGAAATGTGAGGTCTTTTTTCTCCCCCTCTGTTGCTGTCTCCATCTCCCTCTAATGGGCAAGCAAACCATACCCACAGCCTGTGTGTGTGTGTGTATCCACATGTGGATTTCTGTCATGCAGTTAAAAATTTCAAACATACAGACATTAAAGAAAAAAAATATTTATCAGTTTATTTTCATTAAAAAAAACAAACAAACAAAAAAGAAAACTTCAAGATACAACTATAAGCACATATTAATTTATTTGTTTGGAAATAAATGTATATATATATATTTTTTTTCTTTTTTTTTTAATTAGTTTTTAGCAGATTTCCTTGCTGTGTTTGTCAGAACGTTAATTTTATAGCTTCTGTATTTCACTATTGTGTCAAATCAGAGGACAGCAAGTATTTCTTCTGCAGAAATCTGTATTGAGCCGACGAAGAAATAACACAGTCGTGAATGCATAAACACAATGATTGACTATTGTGATGAAAGACAACATTATTGCTCCGGCAAGCAATATTTACATACTTGCATCGACCTCTTATATGCTGATGAAAAGCACTTTATAGATGTGACTTATAGATTTTGCTTTGCAAGGTTTTGATAGCTGTGGCTTTCTGCAGTTAGATTAAAACACATTTCTCCAAACTACCCCGAGTTATTTCATTGATGTCGGCTTCCCTCACATTCCTTTATTGCGTATATTTTACATTTTAAAGCTGGCAATTGACAGTATGGCATAATTTAGTGAAATACGAATGACCCACCGTGCCGTGTGCTGATGCCGTTTGCCATTTGTTTATTTGTCTGCTCCTGCCTGCAGGAGTTTATTTTAACACAGCATTATTTTTGTCAAATCTGATATCACCGTGGGTATTTTAAAATAGCAAAAAAAAAAAATGCATCTCTTCAAATGGGATTTATAAAATGATACCGTGTTTTACTACTCGCTGTGCTGTAGCAATAAAACCGTCTATTGTTTTATCCTGCTAAAATAGCAATACAAACAGCCAGGCTTCCTCTCTTTATTGTCATATTTAGCACACAGGGTTGTGGGATTTGCCGGGCTGTATTTGTGTTTGTTAGTCTGTATGAAGAATATTGCAATATGGGTGGACTATCTCCTGTTTATGGATACTGTCTCTCCCAGGGGCTCTCTCTCTCTCTCTCTTTCTCTGTCTCTCTCTCTCTCTGTCTCTCTCTCTGTCTCCGCTTCTCACCCTGTTGTCATGCAAATGCTCATCCTTCCATTTGAATGACATTCTGATAAAATACATACATAAATAGATTTTTTTTTTTTTTTTTTTTTTTAAAGCAAAAATAATAAAAGAAGTCCACTTGCTCGCTCGCCTCTTTTTCTCGCTCGCCTCTTTTTCGTCTCCCAGTTTATGAATTCACATGGTTCCTTTATGGAAGCAGCACACAGGTTACTGAATAGGGTGTGTATATGGTAAAGGTTCTTTTTTCTGGAGGACATTAATTTAAGGGTTTTACGCTCCCCTGCCATCCAGGATTCTGAGGTCCGTGTTGACCCGCCAGGCTCACAGTCCGGCGTTCCCTCAGGAGCCTTCTATCATGGCTGTCATACAGTAGTGACATTTCCTTAAACTAGCAACAATGACTAGCTTCCATCTGACTTACAATACACAAAGATTCTTGGCTTTATGCAAAAAAAAAAAATATTTAAATACCGGTGTGGTATTTTTTATCTTTCCTGTTTTCACTGTAGGGGAGAAGCGACAGCGATGAGACCATGAGCACATCTTCTCTTTTTTTTTTCTCCCTTCCTGTCCTCTGTGCGTGTGTGAGTGTGAGTGTGTGTGTGTGTGTGTACTGTATTTACACAGAGATGGAGAGAATCAGATAAGTGGATTA
>CAAKHG010030346.1:2020-17004 GCA_901007715.1 Dactylopterus volitans | reverse complement strand
CACTTGTCAGTGATGATGACAGTTTTATGTGGCAGTGTCCTACAATACTCGTTGGATACGCGTAGTTCTGTTGTTTCTTACACAACACAGCAAATAATGTTATGTTCCTGTGTTACAGTAATCAGGAACACCGTCTCTTGATTATGCTCTTGGATGATGACAAGTCTTAACTGGATTTGATATTGTGAAGAGGTTTTTCTTTACCAAGAGATCATCTACCTTAGTTGTCTCCTGCAGCCTTCCAGGAGATTTGGTGTTACTGAGCCCACCAGTGGATTCCAATCCTTTAAGAATGTACCAAGCTTTTTTTTTCTCAGCCTAATGATTGTCTGCTTTACTTGTATCAACACCTCTCTGGACTTCATATTGAGAGATCACTCAAACAAACTTCAAATCATATTTTTTTATCTGATTAATTTTACCTGGAGCATTGGGGGAGCAGGCTTCACCTGGCCATAAAACTGCTTGCCAGGCATTTGCCCAATGACTTTAGAGCCTCTAAAAACGAGCCACTATTGTTACAGATTGTTGCCATTTCCTAAATGGTTATTGTGGTCCTTTTGTTAAACCCCTCACATTAGAACTGAAAGACTTTCGTTACATCGTGACTATTTCATTTTAAATTCATTGTGGTGGTGTACAGAGGCAAAATTACAAAACCTGTCCAAGTACTTACGGACCCAACTGAGCACAGGTCTGCGCTGTCGTTTACTACCTAGTTTTAATAAAGCAGACATCAGTGAGGGCTCAATAAAGGCGTAAATACTACCTGCCAAAACAAAAGAAGCTTCCTAAGCTCTGTGATGTTTGTAATATAATCCAATATGCTAACTAGCCAGGAGCACTTAAGGTTTAGCATGTACAGTCATCATATTATTTCAATCTTTTTTTAAATTTTATTTTCCATATGTATTTCAAATGTAAATTTTTGACCTCTGGACTGCAACTGTTTTTCCTATTTTTGTGTTTACTGGAGTACAATTTTCTTTGTTGCCGTCTTGACCATGTCACTCTCATCTATCAATGTATCTATCTATCTATCCATCTATACATTAAAAAGGGGACATAAACTTAAGTATCACCACAAACACGAAGCTGCTTTACCTCATCCGCCATCTCCACAAGAGCCTTGTTGCTGCTCTCCCACCTGGACCGATACATGGCCGTCTCCTTCTCCAGCTTTTTGATCTTTTTAGTCATCTGCAACCACGGAGCAAACGAGTCCGTCACACCAGCAGATCAGCGAGGGAAAACTAACGCGTGCCTCTTCCCTTCACCACTGCACACACAGAGGCCTCACCTTCTCCATCTCCTGTTTGAACGTGGTGAAGACTTCATTGCTCTTGGATAAAGTGGTCTGAAACTCCTCAAACTTCTCTGTGTACAGTGAAAGCTGAAAAAACCCCCAACACAAATCGTATGAAGATGTCATGTGCTATTTTACAGTTCGGCTATCAAGTAGAAAAGTAAAGCTTTAATGGAAACCTGCTGTTTTAGGTGAACTTCCTGTTGCTTCATCAGCTCACACATTCTTTGAGACTCTACGGCTTCTTTTAGCAGCTGGGGGAGAAAGTGGGATCACACAAGGGAATTCTTAAATTTACCAGCAAAAGGTGATTATACTTTAATAATGAATGGTAATAATGAACGTAAAATGGGTACATACAAAGTCTTTCTCTCTGTCATGACGTTCCTCTGACTCCTTCAGCAGTTCCTGAGCCTGGTGAAGCTTGGTGTCCACGAGCTGCTGCTGCAGGTCCTTGTGCTTCACCACTTTGTCTATGTGCTGTGATTCGTGAAACAAGATCAGCACCAAACGTGAATGTAACGGTCACATGTTGCTCAATTTCTCATCCGATTCCAGGAGCATGGGAAGTGCGGGACAAAAATGAAGGAATCGTGTACTACACCTAAAGGCACACATGCACACACCTCTTCCCGTAGCTTGTACTGTTCATAGAGCTTCTTGAGTTTTTCAGCCAGCTCCGTGTTCTCCTGTCGGAGGCTGGCGTTCCTCTCGTTATGCTGCTCCATTTGAGCTTGAATGTCGTTCAGTGTCACCTGAAAATGGGAGGTCACCTCCTTCCTTTTCTCCTCCTCCAGACGGGTTCTCTGCATCCCTTCTTCCTGTGGAGATGGAGTGGAAAATGATTATGCGGGTACACATTCCAATGCATACTGTATTGTAATTCTGCCCTCTGAAATGTTAAACGGCGCATAATGAGAAATTTCAGACACCTGCTGAAGGACAAACTGTTAAATATTTGAAGCAGAGAGCCATCTGTGCACTGATAGTATAGATTATTTATAACCGTTGTGTACCTTGAGTGTGCGGTTGTGCCTCTGCAGCTCCCTGCAGAGGCTCTCCAGCTTGCTCCGAGCCAGGATGGCCTTGCTGTGCTCGTTCCTCAGGTTGTCTTTCTCCTGGACCAGCTGGGTCTGCTTCTTCTGCAGCACTCGCATCTGCTTCTGAGTGTTACGGTGCTCCTCCAGCTGACACACACACACACACACAGACACACACAACACACACTATTAAAACTTCCTGCATGATGCACAAATCTAGCAGTTTATTTTAGGTCATTATTTGTGCCTCAGAACCTTCTACAGCATCCCTTTGTGCCTTCATAGCACCCCATTGTGCCTTGCTTGCTTAATTTTCCATAAGCACCGCCGCACCCAAAGTGCCCAGAATCTTTAAGTTACTATTTTTCAAAAGAAATGAAAGGACCCTGCTACATTTTACCGTCTTCAATTTCGCAGAGAAGATTAAGCAAATTAGTCCTCTGCCCTGTAGAACTGTATTCTCACCAATCCGCCACAACATTTTAACCACTAGTATGGGGTGTATGCAGCAGCCTCGTTATAAACCCTCCCTGGATGAGGATTAAGTCAACGTAAATCGGTGTAAGCAGAAAATTCATCGCACTTATCCGGTGATGAAATCATCGCTACAATTCTCACAAATGTATGTTCAACCACAGCAGCTGACCAGTCCTTTACGTCCTGATCGCATTTTCAGATACGATATTGTAAAGAGGCGGAAGCGTGCAGCTTTAGTACTAGAAGAACTCCAGCACACCTCCGAGCCTTTAAGGGATAGAATCCTAATAATACATCAATTCATACCATTGTTCCCAATGTGGAAAAAAAAAACAGTTTCTCCAAAAGGTTCCTAGTTTAAGTAAATTTTAATCACATGCATTGGGATAAAAGAGCTTAGAATATAGTAAGAAAAAAAAAAACTCACCAGTTCCGCATACTTTTTACAGAGACCTGCCAGCTTCTCCTCTGGGGTGCTCAGCGTGTTCAAGGTCTGCATGAGGAGGGTGATCTCCTTGCCTGCATTAACAAGAAAAACAGAATTATCTATTTGTGCCACTACATATAATGTCTGAGTAAAACCAATCCAAACTACTCCTTACCCAGACCCTTTACTTTCTTCTTCTCTTGAGTCTTCTTTTGCTCCTTCTCCCCTCCGATTTCACTTCCATTGACTTTGCCCTCCTCAGGCTTGTCGTCCTCCCTCTCATTAGTCAGACCATTGAGCTCTGGGCTGTGGGACTGGCTGTTTGGAAGAGTGCCGGCGTCATCGGAAATGCTTTCCCGGCAGTAGGTGCTGAGGATGTCCTCCAGCTGCCGGCTCAGCTCTTCAGCCTTGTCACATTGGGACAGAGCTGCCTCTGCAACTGCACAGTGGAGGTAACAAAAAAAAACCCAAAAAACATTATTTAAAAGAATGCACAAAGTATGACTTCTTGACTCTAGAGACACATCTTGTGGCAAGTAGGAATGAACCATGTATCATTTTTGCATCCTTATCTCGATAAGAACATGCGCAATATTAATGCAATGCAACTATAGCGACAATATAAAAATCATTGCGCTGACCCTGCCCCTCCCACTGGTATCAACTCCAAAAATCTAGTATCGGTCAAGCCCTGGTTGTGACAGATGGAGAAAAAATGTGTACATGGGTACACTTACAACGTGATTCTCTGCATTGCAAAGAACCAACAAAGCAAACAAAAGAGTGGCTGCAGCATCCATGCGGTGAACTGACATGAACTTCAGCAAAGCCGGCGCTTCATGCACATGCAGTCGGCGTGTTTCGGGTTATGAAGCGTTCTTCTTTTGAAGATGGTTTCTTGGTTTGTATGGTTTTGTGCTTTGCATCGTTTCTCTATTCGCGTTTGATGATGCTGCATTTGTCCTTGTTTTTTTGCAGCACGTTTTTCCATTTGCACCACGCTCCTCTTTTTGTACCTCGTTTAGACTTGTGTTTGAGTTTGTCAATTTGAATCGTTTCTATACTTGAAGCCGTTTTCTTTAACTGACAGGCATTAGGCCGTTGCAGTGCGTTTGGCCCTTGTCGGCCACCGTAAATATTGCATACTTTTCCTCACTTTAATACTGCACGCTGCAACATAACATTGCAGTTGTAAAGTTATTGATAACAAACTAAATATTAAACGTTTTTTCCACAGTACATTAAGTGCATCAAAAAGGCAAAATACAGAAGGAAGTTCCAATCGTGAGTTATGACATTTAAACTGAAACAACTTTTAAACTTAACAACTTTTGGATGATAGGTGGTCGGTGCATGAATTTTAATACTTCCAGTCAAGACGGAATTGGCAAATTTGCAAAACAACACGTCACCTTACACATAGACGTAACTGGTGACTGTCCGGCTGTGAATTTAGGGATGAGCGCTGTATTCTGCAGTTTTTTCACAGACGAAGACAGAACCATGGGCAGCCGCTTCGCCATGCTTCCATTTTGTTTGGAAAGGAGGGGGTAGGAGGTTGGACAGTGACGTCACGGGTTGTGCTATGCCGATTAATGACGTTCGGGCAAGTTTCCCCAGGTTTATGTTCCTCTTCCCCACGAAAAAAGCATTTCAGTTTGATTATGTATTCCACGAAATTCCACGTTAAAAAGTAGATTCCGTTTTAATTGGCCGATCCCGCGATCCCGTCTGCGATTCCGCGATCGCTGAAATCATGGGGAACTGTACTAAGTAGTGACATGGTTATCCACAATAAACCACATAATGAACTTAATTTTTTTGATGTATCAAGATGCACTCATAGTAATGTATAATTGCATTGTAGCTCTGAATTAGATTAAAATCAAATAATGAGATGCTGGAGAATGCCAACTCTGCTCACTACTGACCAGGTCGTAACTGGTTCCAGCGCAACACAGACAGTCAGCTTACCTTCGCTTCTTGCCTCGTCATCTTCTGGAGGAGTGTCTGTCTGTGGTGTCTCTGGCTGAGACTCTTTGAGGCTGGTACTGTCCAAGCTGTCTTTTACAGGTGCAGGTGACTCTGCCTCCTCTACTGTAGATGGAGCATCCTCACTGCCCAGGGTAGCAGAATCATCTGTGTCTTGCTTTTTCATCTCTGATTTCTGTTTAAAACACGAAAATCCTGATCAACACCAATGACCCCAAGTTGCAATTATGAAACAACATGTAGCGGGCTTTTATACTTGAGCCAGTGATTCAATACTTTAAAGGATCCCCTCCACACGTTTCAAGAATGAATCTGCTTGATTACTTTGTCTGATTTAGGCTTTCCACTAGAATTGCCACATTGAACATATAATTACATGTACTTGTACATGGACCAACAGTCCAATCCAGGTGGCAGCAATACGCCTAAAAGCAGTGTGTCGACCACCATTAAAAAACAGACAGGGTAGAGCAATTGCGGTGAGTTCAGATGACAGACAAGAGCGAGAAGACCCGCCTGTTTCTTTTAAATCAGCTGTGTGGGAAAAACATGGGATTCCTGTGGACTCCAACAGTGACACATCATCTGACAGCAAAAGACACACTGAACATGCAAATGCACACGAGACAGCATCACCCAGCTGCGCTGAGAAGCTTGGACTGTTCAATTATATCATACAAAACTGAGGTATGCACCGACCCCGTGACCTCTGTGTCCTCCTACACGCCTCGTGGGTTGTGCTGTTCACTCGCACCACGACTGGATGCGAGCTAGTAGCGATGTCACAAATTGTGTTTTCAGATGACCACAGCGAAACTTTAACCAACCATCTCGTGGCAAACACTGCACATAACTCTGGTGCTACAACGATTACTGAAGGAACACCACATTCAAATCCATGCAAAAGAGTCAGTGGAAAGGTCCATCACAACACGTAAAAACAAGACACAGCAGCAAACTGATCGTTACTTGAATAAATCACTCGTGATCTGCGTGGCGCAAAGAATCGTGCTGCACTTGAACGTTACATGCAACGGCAGTACTGAAATGTAAAGATAAAACCGCGCCTGTGAACGTTTGGCGCAAGCGGTAGCATCGAGGTTAATAAACTTGAGTGTCGCCAAATATACTGACTCTGACAGTAGCTGAGTATTATTTGATGTTTTTTTGTTGTTGTTTTTTTACAGAATCTTTCAGCTCTAAGAAATACACAGCCAACTAATTTGGAATTCTACGAGCCGCCGCATTTGAAAGTTAATAGAGGTGAGTCGGCTAACCTACTACTACCTTAAATTGGTGGCTTCGTCTGGCTTTGGCTTAACAATATACATTTACAAACGGCCTTGGAACGTTTCAGTTAGGTTGCGTTTCCCGTCAAGCGCCGTCCACCTTCGCTCGCTTTCGCCTTCCACTTGCTGCGACTTTCTCACGTTACATTAGCCGTCACGAGCTAACGCCAGCTAGCTGACAGCTACGGCTGAGTTAGCTTGTCCGACCAAGAGTTAGCTGTTGTTAGCTCTCGTATGCGGAACACATGTCTACGACGTGCACAGAACAATCATATCATTCTTTCCTAATTATAACCCACCTTATCAGATAATGACGCACTCTTTACCTCAAGGGGGAAAAGGCTAATGAGTGTTACTGTGAACTGCAGGTTTCCTCAACAGCGTGAATCAGAAAATAATGTGACTTCCGGTGATAACTTTGGCGTCTTCTTCGTTATTGTATTAATGGTGACTTGAATCTCAGCCCGGCGCTCTTCCGCCATCTGTTGGGTGTGTGACTTAGTACAAGTGTCTCTCCGATCATCCCTGAATTACGCTTGTGGTTACACGCTGGCGTCAATCACTCGAATGAAATACCATTTAATTTTTATGTCAACGCTAACCGCAGCATAAAATTGACCGTCAAAGCAATAAGGCTCAAAGAGGAGAATAAAATTTTAAAAAGTGTCAAAAATTAGTTGGCTTATGCTGATCTAAAGCGAGTTTAAATTGAACAGTGTGTGTGTGAGTGTTTAATGTGATTTCCATTTGCGCCCAACAAGCTTTTAACTAACTTTGGCAGAAAATCTGACATTTGCTGCACTTATTTTCTGGGGCATTACGAATCGCATACACATAAAACGTAATACAGATTTAATTTAAGGGCTAAATAATTTACTCAGCACTTACTTGCATCCGATAGAAAATGCTGTGTGAAAAGAGAGTTGCAAGAGAGTGAGCAGCCTGAGGTGAAACATGGTTGGAGGGTCTGTCATAGCACGTGGCTGCGTGTTATTGTGTTGTTTGGGACATTGTCCGATATTATCCGATTAGAAAAAGGCTTATTTTTCAGCATGACAAATGTTAGAGATTATGCACTGAAATCACATTTGGACAAAAACCAGTAACACAGAAAGACTGATCTCTGCAAAGCAGCATAGGATCATATGACCTTAAAAAAAATGTCATCACAAATCTAAAAAATAAATCAGAGTTGCTGAATGAAGCTTTTGTTTTTTTTAAAATAGTTATTTCCTGTATCTTCTACTTGCATTTGAGGACATTAATATAAAGCACATGCTGATTACAAAGTTTAGCTGTAAGGAAACAAGGAATATACACATGAAAGGTTTGCAACATAACTTTATTTGTTTTGTACAGTTTCTCCACTGGACAATTTCATATTCATTATATATCTTCTTTACATTTTTAATATTGTTGCTATTTCCTATATGTACTTTTTTTCTATGTTCATGTTTTGTGTATCATGTTCAGTTGAAGTGTATTAATTTCTCGTCACTCATTCATACCGTCGGTAAAGTCAAGTCAGGTCACAGTATAAGATGGGTAATTTTGAGCAAAAAAAAAAAAAAAAAACAAAGAATAGAGAAAATAAATACATGTAAAAGAAATGAGAGGACCAGAGCAGAGTACATCAGGACTGGTCAGTGATAGCATATGAAAAGTATTTTACAAATACGTAGCATTGTAAACATTTGTAGAGTAGACGTTACTTGCCCAAGCCAAGCATTTTGATACAGACATGAACAGCTTCTAGGACGGAAGACAAGTCAGATTTGGGATACAGTGACGTCTGTTCAATCCCCTGTTGTTCCTGATCATGCACCCTGACTAGGAGAGACTTTTTCTCTAAAACACAATTATTCAAAAATATAGCCCAGAATATCCTGATCAGGAAAAAAGACCAAGAAAAGCAGAAAAGGCTTGTATCCTCCCTCCTATTTCATTTTTTTTTCCTGTGACGTGTTCTAATGAGGCTTTTTCTCCACTTCTCAGAAGTGATTAGAATTGCATCTGAATCCCTGTCAATGTATCAGAACATACATATAGTTTTAACTTATGATAGTTGTTTTTTTTAATGTAAATAACTGCAAATTCTGAATCCCAGATTTTTATCTTAGAAAAAAATATCAACTTGTTGCAGATGTTAGCTCTACCTGGTGGAAGGAGTGAACACCTGGGGGAGCGCTTTATCAGCGTCCGTTTGCATCCAGGGTGCCTGATTTTGGACAATGTTTACTGCAGTTTTGTGGATTATCTTTTTTTTTTCTTTCCCGCACAGCTCCCCAGAACAGTATTTTGATCTTGAAAAAGGAAAGAACTGAGAAGAGAGGGACTGAGCTATCGTGGCTTCTAATGAAAAGAAGCAAGTTTCAAGTGGCCTGAAGCAAGCTCTCAAAGTGACTGGGTCAGCACGAGCCAATTACATGGAACTACTGGCAACAAAAACACCACATAAATAATTTCAAGCGGTCTTCAATATGACTACACTTTGGTGAACTAACTTTGTCAATAAGGTTAGTACCTGAAATTGTCTACTTTGATAGTCACTGAAATTTCCACGATTTGCATCATGCGCAACATGTGTCTTTAGGAGCTGTAACATTTCTATGAGCGTCAAGTTCCTTTTTTTTGCACAGGGAGGGAGTGGCTGCAGACCGGGACCTCGGGAAAACGCTAAGTACTATGTTCTACTAGATCTAACCAAATGAAAACAATACTTTTGATTCTTTCTCCAAGACACCTGCAGCCTACCTATGAACAGTGAAGTTTCGAAGTATGTTAAAGAGTGGGGACCATCACACCAATGGACAGCTAGTAGGAGGAAAGACCAGTTCTATGTATTAAACCAAGTCTTTCTCGCCACCCCCTCCCCCGAGAGACAATTATACTTCCTTAATTCAATTCCTTATTTAGGTGCCCACAGGAAATTGTGCCACTTTTCCGAGGAAACAATGGCAAATAATGTAACTTTTAAGATAAGGAAAATAGAGCAGCAATGTTTTGCACAATATGTGTGCACATTCAAGTAAATAAAAAGATATACAGAAAGAAATCTAGAAGTAAAAGACAGATGCATACAAACCTCCAGTCTTTGTTGGTCGGATTGGCACTTTTGTGAATAGGAGTGCATTTTTAATTTTTTTTTTTTTCAGAAATATAAATGTCTTTTTCCTGGTTGATGTACTGGTAATTTCAAACATTGCAATTCTGGCATTATTTGTAGGCCAAGCACAGAATCGGCCATGAAATCGAAGACTTCAGTTATAGATTCTTCCCTACACATCTGTCATGTAGAGGTAAGTTCTTGATGCTCAATTATTCATGATTTGACCTCTTATGTCTGCAAGGAGCACATGTTCTGTGGAGAGCAACTTTCAATCATGAAGCAGAGACAGACAGCCTCTCAAATATTGTATGTTCCCCTCTTAATCAACGCTTGGAAAACCAGCATATTTTGCTAAAGTAAAAAACAAAACAAAACAAAAAAAAAAAACAATACTGAAATGAACCAAACAGATAAAGTTACCTTCAAAACGACGCCTATCAAATGAAAGGAATACCTTCTTCGTCAAAAATTCTTTCATCGAAGCATGTTGTAAGGTATATCATAATATTAATAGTAATTAGATTGTAGTTTTTGTCATCCACGGAACAGGTGCTCCCAGACTGACGGGGACATAGTCATAGAGTCAATCACCCCCTCCTCACACAGCGCCTCTCAGTCAAACATCACGCGACCACAGTTCTGCTCCATCCACAAAGCCTAAACACTGATCCAAGACCAGCTTCTGCCCGAGGCTGAGCTCATTCAAAGTCAGCGTTCACGGGGCCAATTCAAAATTCAAACCATCCTAAGTCACGTGGCTAAAAACAACCAAAAAAAAAGTTTCCATATGACAACAGTGTGCACCGAATCGCATTTGAATTCAAGAAAATGCATCTTTTTCATTTTCTCAAATAAAACAAAAACCTTTGTCAAAGCACAACCAAGGGCAGCATTTCCATTAAAAAAAACAAAAAAAAATAAACACTGAGTGCGATGAAAATCAAAACGCCAACATGGCAGTTGTCGAACTTTGGAGAAAAGTAAATCTTAATAATTACATTAAAAAAAAAGAACTAAATTTTGCTCCAAAGACTATGGAAACTGTTTTTCTTGCTGATAGCCACTCATCTGTGTGAGGTGTGTGTACAGTGTCTGCTGGTGTTGTATGCTAGTGTGCATGAAGTGTGCGCAAATATATATAGAAATGCAAATATATCACATTCAAGTATGCGTATACTTGAATTTTTTTTTGTTGCAGTTAGGCATGTCACTTGTCTGAGCTATATCCCCAGCCAAACTCTGGGATAGGGAGAAAGAAGCAGCGCCAACTTTCCTTTCCAGGCGTAGGATAGGCTATATACATCAATACATATCATAATGGACCCATGCAAAAAATCATATTCAGTTGTTATATCCAATTTCTGATATAGAAAGCCATAAATTATATATCAGCTCTACCACTATACAAAACACCACCACTACACTATCACTGTTAACACCACCAAACCAGTACATGATGGCCCAGTTACAAATTGTACAGCATCATCTCATAGTGTTTCTGCACACTGCTCTTTGTCTCTGCGCGCCAACTGTGGGATTTTGGCCAGGGATGCTCGGTGACATGGGGCGGGGTAATAGAACGCCATGCAAAAAACCCCACCACACACAGCTGGGGAGAAATGGGGCGCGCAGGGCCGAGCTAAACAGCAGCAATCTGTTTGCGCTGGGCAACGATGCAACAGTTTTCAGAAAAAAAGCTCAACTTAAATCTCCGTGAACCATGACGTCTCCTCATCACGTCTTTACCGTAAGTGGCATTCCTCCCGACGCTAAATATCCGTGATCCCTTTCAATTTATCTCGATAATCAAAATAAGTTTGGTTGACTGCTGCTGCCCCCGGCCATCGCCGCCCATCAAATCCCATCACGTCCCCAGCTGCGCCTTTTTTAATGGTTAGATCACTTCATTATTCAAATGTATTATTATTAATAACACAGCACACGACGAACATTTGATCTCTAACTATACCACCCTCATAAACCTTTTTTTTTGTTGTTTTTTTTTTTTTCCAGAATGTTTAACACGTCTTCAAATAACCCATTCCCTTTTCCAATATTCAATTCAAAGCCCTTCCTAAGTGCAGGTAATTGTTCTCTAAATGTTTTCATGTCTTCTCACCTCAACCCGCACTCCTTAACCCCCATCCCCACGCCCAACACTCCCACAAAAAACAAGAAGGTTGAAAAGCCACACTTGTTAGTTTGGACATCAGACTTCGGGCAGTAAAAAGCCCTCGACAGTGGGTGGATGTTTTGTGCCTGACGGAAACTCCACCACCAGACACAGAGGTTTAGGAGCCCTGCGTACAGACAAGGTCATTTTCCCCCCTTCAGAGGATATATAGCAAACCACCCTCGACTTAATCATCAGGGAGCCTCTTGGCAATAAACCAAGTGTTTTCAGTGATAGAAAATGAAAATCAAACGTACTAAAAGAAGGAGCGGATACTTGAGGGGTTTGGGGGAATTATATATATATATATAAAAAAAGGGAAGATGTAAAAATGTAAAGTACTTTTGTTTAATTGCACTAAGTCAGACTGACATCAAGAACTGGGCATATTTTACCTCGTGCACCCCAGTGTTTGCAGACCTTGCATGGGGATGCGTGGGTAATCCTGAAAATAGGAATGTCCCAATGGAAATAAAAGTGTTTATAAAGATATTGAACAACAAACCATCATAACTGCCAATGAGAGAATCTAACAGCTGTCAAATGGCAGGAAGATGTGTGTGCGCTTTAAGCCAGGGCAGACTCTTTGGGCTATGAGGTGACCACTTCCTCTTCTATGTGTAATGGAATTTTGTGCAGCTCTCTCTCACACCAGGTATCAGGGAATCATCCCTGCAAGAGGTCAGTCCATTGGTTGAGGAAATTGGGGCAAGGGGGCATTTTTAGTCTGGGGGTTCGGGAGGACGAGGGGGGGGGGGGCAAATGAGTAATAAGGAATGGGGGTAGTGGCAGATGAGTAATGGGGAGTAGGGTATGACGTCTAGGGAGAAGTATAGAGAGGGTAAATGATGTATAGATGGCAGGTGTGCTGCCTTATAGCTGGAAGCCCTCCATGGGGGCTTCTTGCTGGGGGAACAGGAACTGCTGGTTGGCCTGGTCCACCTGAGGGGCCAGACTGGAAACCTCATCCTCCACCCCGAAGTAGTGCTCGATTAAGTCAAAGGCCTTCTGGTAGATCTCCTGGTTATCGTGAGTCTGGAGGAACTCTATCTTGTCCAGACCTGGCGAAGGAAAACAGGTAGAGCTGCGTCAGTGTTGGGATGATTCCAGCCACTTTTGTTTATCTTAAGTGTTGCAGATTAACCCCCATAACCACAACAAAGCAATACGAGTCACAATCGTTAATCAGATTCCTGACAAGTACAAATTAATTACTACTTTTAGCTCTCAGGGACTCATTTTAATTCGCTGAAGCACATAGCACGAGTGCATTTAAAGCACGTCTGAATCCACTTTCGCTTATTAAACAGCACAAAGTAAGGTAAGGTGAGGTGAGGTGTTTTGGAGTAAACTCACACGACTCGCTCAAAAGGGTGCAGCGTAAAAACAAGGTCACATGGAGCAATATCACTCCATGTGAAAACGCCTATGGTCATAACCAATTGCTGTTGTAAAGAAATGTATGTAGTTTGATTTCTCAATTTTGCCTAATATGTAAATATTCGCATATGTATTTCCGTTTTCTGATTTTTGGTCACCAGATTGTTTAAGATTCATGACATTTGGGGGTACATTTAGTTGATATCACAGGCTAAAGTGGCAAACAGATTTGTGGAAATAAAAGTTTTGAGGATTATAGGCAACAATACCAAAGAAAGTAGAGGACAAGCATTTCTACTGCAGATGCAATTATCACAATGGCTTGTACTTTGCTGATGAAATGGGTATATGTCAAAAACAAAACGGGGAAAAAGTTGAGGTGCTAAGAAATACTTGATTTGCATCAATCCAATAATTTTTTCAAATATATGACTATATATAGAACATTTTTATGGCCAATTTGCTTTCATCAGTTCATGTCCAAACCCATCAAATATACTTGTGTTCAAAATAATAGCAGTCCAACATTGACTAACCACATCAATCATTGTTTTTGGTAGAAATCATATTACTACATGGCAAGTAATTTACCAGTAGGTGTAGGAGAGTCATAGAAAACCAAGAGACTCAATATGTGGGATGTGTTCAAAATAATAGCAGTGTGGAATTCAATAAGTGAGGTCATTCATTCTAAGAAAAACCAGGTGTCAATCAGGTGGCCCTTGGTTAAGGATGATGCCAGCACATGTTGTACATGCATTTCTCTCTGAAAACCTGAGAAAAAATGGGTTGTTCCAGACACTGTTCAGAAGAGCAGTGTACTTTGATTAAAACGCTGATTGGAGAGGGGAAAACGTATAAGGAAGTGCAGAAAATGATAGGCTGCTCGGCTAAAATGATATCCAATGCTTTAAAATGGAAAGCAAATCCAGAGATGTGGATGAAAACGAAAGACGACCGTTCAAATGGATGGAAAAACAGACGCAGCCAATGATCAGGCAAAACCAAGAAACGCAGAGGAATTGTGGAATGTTGTCAAATCATCCAGGGCTGGAATACCTGTTCACAGGTGCCAGAAGTTGGTCGACTCCATGCAATGCAAATGTGAAGCTGTTGATCTAAAAGTTGATCTTTACTCACGTTTTTAAAAACACACTAATATTCTGAGACAACTGTATGTAGTATATCATTTTTTGTATGCATTGGTATTTTCTGTCCCGTACCATAGGCTTGTTCGATGAGGCTACAGTATGGGTTGACGGCAGCGCCACTGTTCTCCTGTTTGGCCTCTTGCTCCCCCAGCCTCAGGATGTTCTCGAGTCCATTTAGAGCTACTTGAATGATCTTGGAGTCCATCACTGCTAGCAGATCGCAGAGAGGCTTAATGCAGCCGAGGTTCACCAGATATCTACACATCACACACAATGCAGGCCATGAGCATGAAGACTGCAAGCATATAAAAGCACTTTTTCAAAGTTTAAATGTGATCCTTAATTTTCTTTAAAACTGATTTTAGTGAATTATTCTTTATGGCTAATCTTTATTTTCACTTTAACTTTTCAGCACCTCCATGTGTATAACAATGTCCAATCAATCTTGGTATTAACTGAGGAAATGAAGCCTCCAGCAGTTAATGGCATGTCTGACCTTATTTGTTCTGGTGTCCCTCCAGAGGTGGCATTGGTGATGGCCCAGGCTGCCTCTTTCCTGGTCCTGAACTCAGCTTTCTGCAGAATATCAATCAGTACTGGGAAGATGTTGGCATCGATTACAGTCTGTGAGGAGAATTAA
>CAAKHG010030340.1:7357-17973 GCA_901007715.1 Dactylopterus volitans | reverse complement strand
TTACTCTGAGCAGAAACTTCGGGCCCCCTGACCCTGATCCACGTCACATCCAGCCACACATTTCACACGTGATCCAGCATGAAACACAACATAACATGACAGAGCTTGAGGGCTCACATTGCTTCACATTGAGAAGACAAAAGACCTTCTCAATAATGAGCAGTGTGCAGTTGGACAGTGTGGAGCAGCGACTGAAAAAGATGACTGCAATTGATGGAAGTGGTGGGACCAGCAAAACATTAATATTATCCTACATTCTGGTGAAAGTCAGCGTACAAGAAAAATTAGTCCTTGCAACAACTGCAAGTGGTATTGTAGCCACCCTCTTACCTAAAGGCACAACATTTCACTGTACAACCAAATGCCCTCTCATTCTCACTGATGAGTCCACTTGTGGTGTGAGTGAAAATGACAGCCCTGCAAAACTCATCAGATGGTGGTTGAAGAAGTGTCAATGATGGATCCCTGCACTCTGCAGGCCTCAGATTGTACATTCCAGTAGCTGCATGTTTTGTTTAGATATTGAATATTTTTGTATCTTGATCCTTGAGCAGATGAGAACTGTGTATGCACAACCATGAATGCCGCACAAGTCCAGTAGAATAGCATCAAAATTTAGGCTAAACACATGGTGTAAATGATGCCATTTTGAGTTGAACTTGAATGTCAGGGCTTACAAACACTTGGATGAACATGACAGTCCAAAAGTGTTTCATGGACTCACACTTCACCCGCCCCCTCTATTGGCATAGTATTGAGTAGTCAATGAGTGAATTTTTATTTTTTGGGTAAACTATCCCTTCAAGTTGAGTAGCACCAGTTTAAAATGTGGTAAGACCTTGCTCTTTTCTATTTCACAGTGGTTTCTTTCACATTTGTAACACCTTGAGCAAGATATTGAACTCCTTTTGCTCCTGATCAGCTAGTTGGACTTTGCATGGCAACTGCCACCATCAGTGCATGAATGTGTCAATGGAGGAATGAGGCAATAGTAATGTCATGTAATGTGCTTTGATAACAATTAAGGTACAGAAGGCAACATAAAAAATGCATCCCATTTACCAAAAAAAAAGATAAAAACTCATTTTTCTTTGTTTCCCTATTAAGTAACTAAAACTGACTTTGTCTAGGCATGAGCTTGCAGAACTTTGTCAAGAAACAAACCATGGTCCTCGTGTCAGAGACAGTGTGAGACATCCTCACCAATATGAGACTATTTGCACATACTGTATATACTTCAACCTTTCTGTAAACCACAGTGACTAAGATCCTCCTGAGGCCAAATTAGTTGATGCGAATTCCTTGTGCTGTCTTGCCCTGTCTTGGAGGACTGCAGATCTGTTTATAGCTTGCGGTGGTGAAAATCAGAAGAGTATGTTTACCAGTGTTTTGCCCCAATGCCAATCTGTGGGTTAATTACAACAAGTATCAGGCTATAGTACCTCAGTTTTAGGTACTTAATTTGTAAAGTAAACAGTGAGCACATTATTTTAGCCAGCACCAAGGCTTGAGTGAGTGCTGAGAGTGGGGGGGGATAGCGATTCTTCTAGCAAAATTACTTCTTTAATTTTCCACATCAAGGCCTTTCTGGGGAGTGTCACAGAAATTAAGTCTCTGACATCTCAAATGGAAGCAGAAGTGCCCTTGAGAATGAACTAATGTGAAAAGCAAAGCAAACTTTTTATATCGAAATAATTTCCTCTATTTCTCTCTCTGGTTCTGTGATTCATCCTAATTGATTCACTCCTGTTCCTCTGCACCAGTCTCATCATTTTGGCATGGCCTGGTTAAATGTCAGCGACCAGCTGAGGTGCAGAGGAAGAATAATTGGTCTACTCTGTGAGGCAGGAAGCATCAGCATCATTACCAGTCATTAGTTCACAAACAGCAGGTCACATCACCACCATCACACTGCCGGTCTCAGTCATACTCACGTACAGTGTGATTGACTGATTCAGGGCTACCATGCCTACATACTGCTGTTGCTGTGTCTCAGGGTTTTGTGAGCTAAAGCTGTGGCATTTGTGAGTGAAGTGCATGTGCATGTGGCTCTGTGATCTGTACTATAAGCATAGATCTTGTTTGATTCCGTTGTAATATGGATGCCTCAGATGAGAAGTTGTCCCTCCAATCTAACACTCCAAGCAAGGGTGAGGCTTAATGCCAAGCAAATTGACAATTATCTTGCCAGTCTTTGCCTCATTGGCTTCCAGCAGAGTTCAGAGAAACATTTAAATTGGTACTTTTTTTTTTTTGGAAGCAAACTAAACTGCAAGTACTAAAAGTCAAAAATTCAAATGAAAGTTTATTGTAATTTTGCAATTATGATCAATATTCTTTGTCTGCCAGAATGCGTTATTATAAAAATCCATGTTTGCTTGTATGAGTTTATTTAATGCTGTCAATTTCAATTAATCATAAAGGCTGCAGGACTGTATATTTTACCCAAGTAGCTGAAAAACTAAAATAAAAAGAGGGTAAAAACATGCACACATTACTGATATCAGACATAAAGAAACTTACACTTGCTCTGTGTGTGAACCCTCTCTGGTGATAACACCCTCTTTGTCCATCAACATCTGTCGGAATGTGCTCACTTTCTGTCGAATCTCTTCTTCTGTGTACCTGTCGATGGAGATGAAATCACAACAGTTAGTAGAAGCAAGCAGACACACCTATGCGCGCGCGCACGCGCACGCGCACGCACGCACGCACGCACGCACGCACGCACGCACGCACGCACGCAGACACACACTCATGCAGTAACATCAAGCTAAGAGTCAGACATTATGGCCTGACCAAAAGCCTTTAAACCATTAATAATGTACTACAGCAGAAGTGCTGGCAAAAATCATTTTCATCTGTCAGAATTCTTGTGTTCTGTTGGGGCAATGTCATCCCCTGCTATTACATAGGTGGCACAGAGACCCAGCAAATGGCAAAGACCATCTCCTGATCATGTGCTTACCAAACATTATGCTCAACACAATTGTCTATGCTCTGGTGACTCACTGTGGGCCTCTCTCAACCACAGCAGGATCCTGACACACTGTCATTTTTGAATCTTAGCTCACTCAGAGTAAATGTTGGAGCAGTGTGAGGAGCTTTCAACAAGCTGACAAGGAAGCAGCAGATTGCTGCGGAGGCAAGTGGAAGAAATGTCATTCATTTGGTGGAGAACATAATGAAAGAATGAATCTGTAAATCTTTTATGCAGAAATGTTTGGGCTTCATCCTCCCAATTTGCGAATAACACAAATAACAGCCTCTGACAGTAAAAGAGGTGACAGTAATAATTCAACCTGCTGGGATGAATAACACTGAGGAACTAACTTCTGTCCTGTTCTCCCTACAGATCCTCATAGGATTGATATGTAGGTAAGTATGGCCTCTTCAACAAAATGTGTATTGAACTGATTTCCTGGTGTATTTACACCATCCTCCCACCATCCTCACACCATCTCTCTACATTCTGCTCTGTCTGGTAATGTGCTGTAATGAGCAGCAGAGGCAGAAAACATGAAGGAATAAAGGAGAAGGGAGGGGGAGAATTAATAAAGCTGTAAAAATGTGGCGAGGAGCCAGACATCACAGACTGACTGGAGGCCTTTACCATTAGTCATATACTGTAATGTTGATATCAAGATACACAGCAACAACAACATGTGTGAGGCGATATGGCAGTATGTTCAGACATAGACTCACAAAGCAAAGATGACCTGCATTCCTGGAAAAGTGGTTAAACAAAAATAGATATAGTAAAGCCTTTCATTTCTATCAATTTGATTGACAGCATACACATACACTATTTTGTTTAAGTATACATACACCCGATGACATTCCAAAACCAAGAGTATTAAATTGCTGTTTTAACAGTCTTCTCTTTGGGAGAGGATTTCTGCAAAATTTTATAATCTGCCTGCAAGGATTTGCACTCATTCAACCACAACATTATCAATAGCTGAGTTTATATGGAGCCAAATATTCCAATTATATTTTGTTTCAATGCATAAGCGAATGAAAATGATCCATATAATCACCTCTTTCTGAATACACGGGCACAAACTGAATGAAAATTTCATTTGGAACAGAGAAGTGGTATAAACCTTTTGATAAACTGAGAGAAAGAAGAATTCAAAATGCTTTCCTTCTGTGTTCTCTCTGCACACGGTCGAGATGTAAATGCATTGTGATGTATTCCCCCATTCTCAAACATAGCAGCATCCAAGCAGAACTGGTCAACAACAGAGTCCACGAGCCTGCACAACTGTGTAAATGACTGACGCATCATCGGAGAGTTAGGTAGTGTTTGAAACATTGTTAGAGTTTGGTGTCGAGGCTCTGATGTCATCGCTCCCTGCAGATTATATTTACATAGGGATATTTTGGAGCGATGAGTTAATTGTCACAACCCCCCCAGAGCCCACAGGTGGAGGCTGGGGTGGTGGTGGGGCTGAAGAACAAGCAACAACACTGTGCAAGCTGGCAGTGGCATTGACAGGCAGAGGAAGAGATGGGAGTTTTTTGCAGGGACTGATAGCGGTTGGTAATTCCTTGGTCACAGTTGGTGCTCCAGTTCATACCAAGGTGTTGGGTGGATATGGGGTTGAGGTGTAGGCCTGTAACGTTGTGTGACACCAAACTCAGATTATGCCTAATCATTTTCAGGTTGTTTTTATAGAGCTCTCCACTTTGAGGGAGACAACAGAACAACAGAAAAACAACTAAAAGTGCAAAACACCCTACATCGGACAAGGGACAGGGATGTCACAACCTGGCTGACCAAATCAGCCAGGATATTTTCTTTAACCAGGAGAATATTTAGAAAAAGCTCAATCTGTGCATGGGTTTATTACAGTGGGTACAGGAGGTTGAAACTCCAACAAAAAATTTACACGTCTCAAAAGAACATTTCTTTATGGACCTGGATGACAGGGGAATTGCCATGCTGAAATGAGAACTGCCTTCCCTAAACTGTTGCCAAAAAGTTGCAAGAAATCTAAAACATCGTCTTCAAAGAATCAAAGGATCTGCAGCAGCCAAAAACATTAAATACTCCATCAGAACCAAAGTACACAGGTATAAGTGGCTGTGTTGTTTATTTTCCTGCTTTAATAATGCATAACAATCTTACAAGCTCCACGAGCAGTAGGTGAAAGAGCAGGGGAACTGTTCATCACTTAGTGCTGAAACATACACAAGCAACAAATTCTGTCTCCTTAACCGCAGCTCATGGCAGGACCAGCTCTATCTCTATAGCTGGGTTGTAAATTAACCAGTGGCCTATTTCAATGTTGAAATGTCGTTAGTCTGAGGAGTGTTTGCTTTTCTAAGATAAATACAGCAGCTGAGAGCATGTATTCTAAGCTGGTGTTATCAGCACATTGACAGTGCAGAGAATGAGATTAGTGTGATGGAGGGTTGAAATAGCTGGAAGGTGGCCCAGCTAGCTCAACAGCAACATCAGGTCCTGCTGTAGGGCAATCTCACAACCCAGCAGCTGTCAACTCAACACAATGGAAACCACAAACATGCACTTTATATTCATGGCTTTCCATACACATCACCACACGTTAGCTGCTTCCCGATAACTCTACAACAACTCTTGCACGCTTTCAGCTGTCTGTTGTGGAGATAGGCGTAGAATAGGTAAAGGTTGAGATGGCTTGGAAAAAGAGACAGGGAATGTGCTCTGGCCGAACAGACAACACAGTGCAACACAACTTGTTGTACTCAGCTCATTATGTCAAGTAAGCTGGTGCATGCAGCTGTCACTGTTGATATTCCAGGTAAAGCAAGAAAACTATGAAGCTAAAGCTTCTGTTGACAAGTGAGCTACATAATTTCCTTTTCATCTTTCTGCTCCGTTCTCCTTGTATTTGCTGTCTCTGTATGTATCCTCCCACTGAATTCTGAAACACAGCGCAGTTCCTCAGCATGATGCACAGTAAAGTTTGGTTCTTTTTGATAGGTCTGGCCAGCTAACTGATGTCAACGTGTAAGCTCAGCAGTGGTCTCACTTTAACAACGACCTTGGGGATTAGAAATATCAGCCGGCAGAATCACCTATACGGCCTGAGTGCCTACAGGAACACAATGAGTGATTGTCAGCTTTAGATGCAGTGATAAAAATCATGTGAAGCTCAATACTCTCTCCGCCATGGAAGTCAAATACACAGCACAAGCTACAGTGTATTTTAAAAGATGATGGGCAAAAAAAAAATCCAGTGAGCCCTGAATCAATTTGTGTAAATGGCCACATAGCATTTGTCGGAAGCTAACATATCTCTCCAGTGCACATTTAATTAGCACTTCTTGCAGTGGTAAAGGTAGCAGCTTCCTGTATCACACACCATCTGTTTGGCTCTGACACAGTACAGAGGAGAGGCTGTACTGAGTGGCCAGTCACGACAAAGCCAGGTAACACCGCATTCACATGAAAATGAATGTCAAATGGCACACTCTTTTCATTTGGGTGTGTGTGTGTGTTAGCATACATGCAAGCTTAGCCAAGTGGAGCCAGATGAACTTCATTTACCCCAGGTCTATTACCTACACAATAAAGAATCCCAATTATTTGGGTGGAGGGTAAGACAGGGGACATCAATCAGAGTGAGGGGCTCCCCGTCACCTCAGCCATGAAAAATCACCACAATTAAAGAACTTGATTGGAGTAATTAGACATCTCAGAGCACCCACAGATTCCCCCATTAACTTACGATCCTGCAAAATGAATAGTTGTGGTCCCTTAACCTATTAGTCATTGATTTCAAGTGCGAGTATGTGTTTACATGTGTGTGATGTTTATGACTTTGATTGCTGAAGAACTGGTCCACAAGCTCTCCCTAGGCACTTTTGTACACCTGTGAAAGGATACGGTCATCAATCCAACAGCAATGAATTCAGGGAGTGATGCCAAAGTGAAGCCAGTGTAGTTCGTGAGATTGAATAGTGCTGGGAACATAGGAAGACAGACCTGAACACCCCCACAATTATAGTTGAGGGACAGAATGAAAATGGCCCAATTGAGTGCCACAGTGAAATTGTTTAACTCACAAGTAGGGATTATTTTTCAATTGATGCACCCTATAGTCATAGATTTTCTGGTTAGATAACAGAGTGAGATCAAACAGGAACATTCATTCATTCACTGTCTTCCGCTTATTCCGGTTATTCCGGGTCGCGGTCGTGCTGGAGCCGATCCCAGCTGGAAATGGGCGAATGGCGGGGTACACCCTGGACGAGACGGCAGCTCATCGCAGGGCCAAACAGGAACAATAGAAAAAAAATGTTTTCACCTGTCTGTCTTTCAAAATAAAGTTGCTCTTTCACTGTTAGCACATCAGTGGCCGGAGAAACACAATATGCCATTGCCACTCAATCAGATTGCTCATCTTCTCTAAGACCTCATGAAACAATACTTGCATTAACTTGCCTGGAACCTACAGTACTAGTTTGGCTAAAAAAAATGGGTCATTCTGCCTGAGATGCTTTCTTCGCCACGATTTCTTTTGTGAGGTCCTTGTGTTTAAAGCCTGCAGTTTAGACTGAGTGAGTTGCTGTGAGTAGAGCTCATTAGAGAACTGGGAGAAGACTCAGACACAACAGGAGTACAAATCATGCAAAATCATGTCATTTCAAATCATAAGAGTGGAAGAACACCTTTATAAAACAGTCTGTACCATTGAATGCATAGCAGTCTTTCACTTAAAAATCAGTCAGTGAGCTATCATAGGGGAAGCCAAACTTGCTGAGACTAGACAGTAAGCATTTTTTTTTAAACATCCTGTAAAAGCAGTGTGTTCAGATGTAAAACTGGCAGGACATGGACTTTTGCTCCAACAGCTACTCTCACAAATGATGCCACATGCTCTCCCTCAAGTAGAAATGTGTGTGTCCTCCAGCTTCTCAAATATGCATAAAAGGGCAGTGTTCCCTGCAGCAACAGAACAGTGAATGCCTAAATGAACGGAGGATGCTGCCAGGTCTTGGATGGTTAAATGAACAGACTCCTTTAATTGCTTAGCATCTCTGACTGGCTCCTCGGGTGAAGCCATCACTCCTGACAGACAATTTATCAAAAAGAACAGGGTTGTATGGTTGGCGTGGAGGTGGGGTGTATGTGAGGGAAGAAGTGAAGTGTATGTCCACTTGTCCCCCTTGCCCTAATCCTTCACTGAGGCCTCAGTCAGGAGAGGGACTCAGATTGACATGGGGGCTGAACATGCTGGCTTAAATCCACAACAAATGATAAGCCCCCGTCTGTCCCTGTGTTTCATCCCCCACTCTATTTCTTAATCCTGGACACATGCATAAACACTCACTCGGCTAAAGAGCCACATTGGAAATTGGAGAGGCAAGAGGAGATGTGCTGAGCCAAGCTGGCAAATGAGATCCTCCTTTTATTATAGCTTAACAAGATGACTTGAGCCAGTCCAGAGCTTTAACACTTAGTTGAGTGGTTGACATCCTTGAGGTATGACTGCCTGCCAGCTGGGCTTGAGCAGTCTGAAAAGTGAGTGTAGCTGGTCAGCATGGCTTCTTGTATTCTATCATCTCTAGCCAAGATGGCGCCGGCCTCTGCACTGCTCCACTAAATATGACAACTTTTTTACATGACTCTTAAACCAGAGGCAACTATGTCAACTCCTGGCTAGAAGGTGAAACCTTTATAGATCGCAGCAGTGCACATCTTTTTCTCTCTCGCTCTCTCTTGTTTGATAAGTCCAGCGGTTTCTGTTCAGCTACATCATCTGTCATATCCCTGCAGTCTTAATGAGAGACCAGTGCCTGACAAGCCTTGTCATGTTCAGGGACAGGTAAGGAAAAACAAGTGAAAGAAAATCTAATCCATCTCCATTTTTACAAAAAAAAAAAAAAAAAAAAAAGTTTAGATTTGTCCATCTTTCTGCTCTATGCTGGTTTAATTAGTAGAAGGAAGTATCACCAAGGGCAAAGCAAGTCTTTTGAAAGATCAAGGAAACAGGAAAAAAAAAATAGGCAATCTTGACATCAAAGGGCATGCTCGGGAACTATCAAACTTTGACTTAAGAAAAAACATTAATCAGCGAATTAGCTTGCTCTTTTTTCCAATTAAATCACCACTCCCTAATCTCAATCAGAATCAGAATACTTTATTGATCCCAAAAGGGAAATTACTTTTGGTACAGAAGCTCCATGCAGGAGTATAAGCATAAGCATAAAGGTAAGTGAGAGAAGTAGTTAAAATTATAAAATAGTCATAAATAGGAATTAACAATATAAAAAACAAACAATAAAATAAATAAATAAACAGACATATACAGTATGTATAAAGTATATAAGTCCGGTCTGTTGGATCAGAGCATTTGGCACTCAGAGGGAGGAGCTATAGGCAGGAATGACTTCCTGTGGCGCTCAGTGGTACATTTTGGTGGAATGAGTCATTCACTGAAAGTGTTCCTGCGCATAACCAGAACATTGTAGAGAGGGTGGGAGGCATCCTCCAGTACCGACCGCAACTTGGACAGCATCCTCCTGTGTGACACTGCTGTTCAAGTGTCAAGCTCCGTCCCCACGTCACGAGCCTGCCTGATCATTTTGCTGAGTCTTTAGCGTCCACTACACTAAATCTGCTGCCTCAGCACACCACAGCAAACAGAATTGCACCGGCCACCACAGACTCATAAAACATCCTCAGCATGGTCTGGCAGATGTTAAAGTACTGGAGTCTCCACAGAAAATAGAGAGCTTGGGTGTTCTTGGCCCTGCTCCAGCTTATTATCAATTATCACCGTGAGGTATTAATAGTCCTCAACGATGTCCACACTGACCCCATGGATGGAGATAGGGCTCTTTTGGTCCTCCATAGATCTCCAACCAGCTCCTAGCGACATAGTGAAGCACTCCACAGAGCTGAGTGGCGCAGGTTTTGAGGACCCATGAACTGACACCATCAGTGTGGCAAGGCTGCTCAGTTTGCTCAGATGTCTACTAAGAGGGAGAGGTTTAAAGAGGGCAGGCCAGCGATAGTCAACAGTCAGAAGAGGAGTCAACAGTCAGAAGAGGGCAATTATTATGCTTTCCCAATCAATTGAGCGTTTTTCTTAAATGTAGGCTAACTCGTTAACAGTCAGCAAGTGACTCCTTTCCCACTGCCAGTAGATCCTTGTTTTATCACCAGCGGATGAGCTGTGTAAGTGTTTTTTGTTTTGTTTTTTTTCGGTCTGGTTATGTCACATTGTTGACGTACTAGGGCACAGTGAGATATACATATATATAATGGAAAGGAACATGAAAGCCATGGAGACTGTGGTCAACGCTGTTTTTCCTGCACTCTCTGCTTTTGTCCCTCTTTCAAACTATACAAACTAATCGCAGACTTGATCAAACAAAGGCGGATGGAGTTGAGATGGCAAAGAGAGGGAAATGCTGTTCCATCTTAAAGCCATGAAAACAAAACCAGTAATGCTTGTCCCGCAGCTGCCGGCATCTGTTTATTGCCCCGAGTTACTGGCACAAAATCGGCATGTTATGCCAACGTCATCATGTAAAGCACCGCGTTCACTAAGTGATGTTCCCACTGCAGCTGACCCTTTCCCACTGCTGACAGGAGCCGATTGTTGGCATATTTAAGT
>CAAKHG010030338.1:5291-22914 GCA_901007715.1 Dactylopterus volitans | reverse complement strand
GCTTTAAGAATTTTCTATATAATGTATTTTTCTTTTTGCAGGCAATTTGTAGCCCCTTTGTGACCCTCGGACTATTTGTATGTTTATGTATATTATTGTATTTTTTCATAGGACAATATTTATTATATAATACATTGAATATTTTTATAAATTCCTCATATGCTTTATCAATATCTTTGTTTATAGACTACATTCCAATCCTGTATCATTAACTCATCTTTTAGTGCAATCATGGCTTCTTCTGTTTTCACTCATATATTTATAACTTTTGGTATCCTTTTTCTTGCTATAATTACAATAATATACATTAAAAATAGGCAGGTGCCTCTTACCTATATGTAATGTATTACACAACAGCCAACCCTTATTTACAATATACGTTGTATTTGTACAGAATTGCTACCTTTTAGGTAAAGTTTAAACATTTCAGGTTAATGAACTGCATGATTTCTTATTGTCATTGAAACTAATAAATGTTGTACCTGCTGATGTTAGATGCGGAGTTCTGCGCAGTTTCTCATCATCGTCGCAGTGTTACGAGTCTGCATAGCTTATATCCTTTGTCAAAGTGATGCCACCTGCCACAAGCTTCCTGTGTGTGTATGTGTGTGTGTGTGTGCGCATGCGCGCGTGTGTGTGCATAGTAAAAACAGATATGGCAAGAGATAAATGATTAACTAAAGGTTGTCAGATACACAGCAGCGCCACAACGTTCTTATCCAGGTTTTCATATGACACAAATCAAGCTACTACACCCAACAGGAGATACATAAGGACACATGAAATATACTGTATTTCTATTTGCTGACTTTGGCTTAGATTCGATTTCTCTTCGAAAGCAACTTGGACATTTTTTTTTTTCGTCGCATATAATTAATTTTCTGTCATATCAACCGAAACAAGTTGTATGCATCACACTGGAAGGGGCTTGGTCTGAAATACAATATACAGTATTGCAGTTTTTACATTTGCAATATGATGGGTTGCTGGCAGCGGAGACATTAGAGACCTGCTCATCGTAATGTGAATCTTCCTCTCAAATCCACATCCAGAGGGTACAAAAAATGCACGCTGGCCATAACACCAAAGAGTCAGATATGCATGTGTATGTGAGTATTTGGCGGAGACGTACGAGTAGTTGCAGAACGTTTTTTTTTGCTACGATTATAAAGATGAAATTTCAAAAATAATTCACCCGGCCAACACTTTAGTCGCATAGATGAGCGAGCAGCGTCGTCGGTTGATATGCGCTCCACCTCACTGCACACTGAGCACTTGGTGAATAATCTAGCTTGGGATGTGTAACGTAAAGCTTCTTTCATGTATCAAATAGAAGAAGCAAACACTACTATCAAATTGAAGAGTAATAAAAACCAGATAATAGTAATATCCAGCAGTTTGATTGCGGTCAAGTGTAGCCAGATGGCACGCAGATGCCCAGTACTCATGAAGTAGGACCATTGTCTGAAAGCTGAGTAGAAAATTATGGCCAGAATATCAGAGAAAACTAGTTGCTCATCGCACATGTGGCCTGTAAATACCAGCGCGGGCCACAAAAATCTCTCCTTTTTTTAATGCAAGAAATTGCTTCCAGTTTGTTTAGCTTTTGACAGCAGGGGAGGCCTATTATGGATCTGAATATTAATCATTAGGCAGTTGTGTACGTTTGTTTTGTACGCGCAGAACAGTGACACATTAGGAGGCCTTTTTGAACTGTTGTGTGATTGAAGAGTTAAACCAATTAAAAATGAACTGGCCATTTGGTTCTCATAGGTCCCTAATGGCCAAAAAAAAAAAAAAGCAGAATTTGTACTTTTAATGGCCCAGTGCCTTGTCACTGGGGCAGAGCCCTCAAGGGTATACCCAATTAACCAGGGTACATTGTCAGTTTAAACAATGAAAGTACCTTTAAGAGCACCTATTACTTTCTCTGGGTTTCAATGGGACCCTTCCAGCAAAAGTTGTCTCTAGGGCAACATAAATGGACACCAGTCATACATTTCTCTCTTACATTCATTCATTCATGAAGGGCAATATTTGGTCTTTCTACTTCCAAAATGTTGAACTATAATTGTACGTTTTTAAACAGTTTATCAAACCATTTGACATTGTCATGAGGAAAACTGTCATTCAATGTCATTGGTTGATCAGAATGTGTTTGTATTCAAATCATGATACCAGGAAGGGGCCAGCCTACGCGCGTGTCCATGAATGTGCTTGTGTGTCAGTTATAAAATGCAAATTCAGGCAAAAATGTGTATTTGGTTAATATTTACCTAGATTTACTGTATTTTCTTGCAGGGGGAATTTAAAGGTCACAGTAATGTTTTTTTTTTCTCTATTTTAGCTCCGTGAACTCATTTCTCAGGTCTTTTTTAATCTCAAACTCAAAACTTAATCACATCCAGAATTATCTTTCACCTTTCAGTCTGCCGGGCTACCAGCTGTTGATGAAATTGAAATGTTTAAAGTTAACCGTTACATCAGAAGCACCTCGATGCACCCAAGTCCTCTCCTCTTAAAATCGTTAAAGTTTAATTCGAATCACCTGCCACTACATAAACAAAGCTAGATGAAATTATGCATGCGTAATATAGACCAAACCTTGCTTTCAAAGTATGTAACTAACAAATGCACATACAGAATGCTAATCATGCCAAGGATTGTGCAATAATTTCAAAACGGGGCCAGACTTGTAATGTGCTCATGAGGCTGTATTTGTCTTTAACGCCGCCAAGGTCAGTAATGGACTTTCACTAGTTCAGCTCTACACATTTGAATTTCAAATAAGATCCATGCAAATTTGCAAACGTATGGAGCTCCGTCCAGTTCGCAACAAACAATGGCCAGACTGACAACTCATGTAACGAGACGGGTGGCCTCAGATGACGAGAGGGTAATCTTGTGAATGTGATGTGCATAGACGCATGATGTTCACAAGTATGATTTGGTAACAAGCTTTGTTCAAATGAATGATTAACTGTATGGATATGCTTTCCCGTATCATGTGTGCAGCAGTATCATCGTGTGTAGCACACGTACAGCCCAGTGACACAGACGCCCTCCAGACACGCTGAAAGCGCTGCATGCATCCAGAAAACTCAAAAATGTATACGAATTCGCAAAACCCCCCGAAATATTTCGAACATTCGACTGGCGGTGGTGACGTCTGCGAAGTCCATTCAGGGCTTTCAAGTTTTCCTGTAGCGCGCTGGTTATTATGCTGCATCACGTCAGGCTCCGAATGAGCTGTGGTGCCACAAATCGCGCTCGTGAGTGCACGTCCTCCACTCGAATTTTCAGCAAATGAATTCGCATGCTGATGTCCGACTCCGCACATTCATCACGCCGCACGGTGAAGGTCAGACATCATCAAAGTGGATCAGCCGAAACCGAAAGACATCTTTTTTTTCTTTCTTAGCATGATGTAATCTGTCTTTAATCCCCTCTCTGTCTTTAATTCATCAAGCGGAACGGATACCGGAGACACACCGTGTTCGGAAGGGTTCGAACGCCTTTTGCAGCCATGACGTCGCCGTTCGCAGTCAGAGTTGAGCCAGTGGTGGGCCGTCGGGGCCAGCAAGGCCTTCTTTGCTGGCCTAAACACTATCGGTATCACTGATTTATGCTTTAATATATTTTTCAATGAATATTCATAAAATAATTCCAAATTGTCTGTTCTCTATCTTTCATGGCTTTTCTCTCGGCTGTGCTGCTTCCAGTCGTGTACATTTATATTAGATAATTATCTTTCAGCCATCACACGGTGCCATGGTCAAAGAAATCTGCCTTAAGGCCTTCAGAGTCAGTAGTGCTACCACCGGTAGCCTAAAATAAATGGCGACGAAATCGTTGCTTTAACCATTCAGATTTTGAGTTGGCCACCTGGCGGGCGTACTTTGACGTCTGAGTTTTCATGTCCTTTGATTGGATGGTGAAAGGGTGCACGAGTCACAGCTGTTCTGTCAGCCCACAATGGCTGGAGGAGAGGAAAGCCATTTGGTCGAAGATTTACTCACAAAGACGCTTTCGAGACAGACTTTTCAAGAACTTTATATATTAAAGAAACAAAGTTTTTGAGGATGATATCTGCCATCCTTAAGACATAAAACCAAAACTCTTTGCACAAACACCACATTGGGTGAATGCTGTGATTTCTTGGGTTGCCTTGCAACTTTTATCCGCAACTCATCTAATCTTGATTATTAGAATCTATGTTTTTACGATGGCAACTGGTGAGAGGCATGTCAAGCACTAACACTGACCATGTACCAGCCATTACTGAAGACTTAAATCAGCCACTGTGTGAGTACTGATATGAATATGCCCCATCTGATTGTATGTGTATGTGTGTGTGTGCTTGAAGTGAGTTCATATTGCGCCAACCTTCATGCCCGTGTGTGCAGCATCGTCACTAGGTCATGCACTCACTCTGCTGACGACCCCCTTTTGTAGATATGAGGTCGCAGTAACCCAGGTTCCTAATGCAATAGTGGGGAAAGAGACATCTCAATGGGATTCGACAGCAGGTGGAATCATTTTACCCACACAAGTGTTTAGGGACATTTAGCTGAATGTAACCACCACCAGCAATTTCAGGGCATGTCTGATGGGGATTCCAGAAGAAAAAAACCTCCAAAAAAACAGAGGCTTGTGTGTGTGCGTGTGTGTGTGGGTGGGTGAGTGAGAATCAATCATTTTTCACTTTTTCATCATCGTTTGGTCACTCATCACATTGGTCTCTACGTTCATCTCTGCTTTCTGACATCTCATGCCTACTGCATCCTCACTGTAAGGGAGGATTTAAGGTTCAAGCTACATCAGCCCGTTTTTTGTAAATATTGGGTGTACTTGAAATATCATGTTTAATTGTGCCCAACTAATATGCCCAATCAGACTGGTTCAAGCGACACAGATTTCTCAGCTGACCCAGCAACTTATTTGTAGCCCTTGCAAAAATGCACGGGCGACCCCACGTGGCCAACAAAGCTGTCATGTGCCACAAGAAACTAACCTTTTGGAAGAGACATTTCGAAGGTAAGGACATATTTTTCTGTCATATTTGTCAAAAGTGTTTGTAAAGTTATTGTTGAGCAGGTAAGCTGAAAAACTGCACCGAGAGTATATCTTGCAGCAGCAGTTTTTACCTAAAAGTCCAGCCATTCATGGCCAGTCTTGGAAATGGTGTCATTTTTAGCTAGTTGGCATAGCTAAGCCATGGATATATATATATGTATACACGTGCCCCACTTCTGAATGTGTGATTTTGAGCTCAGAAAGTTTTTTTTTTGTGTGTGTGTGTGCAAGTAGGTTACAAACAATCTAATTTGGGTAGACTTCTAAAAAAAAAAAAAAAGCCTGATATGTTAATTTTGGATGAGTCTGTGGGGCCAAGTAATTCTCAGTATCTACAAGATAGCAAGCGGATCTAATGCTAAATTTACATGACCTGAAATTGATCGAACGGGCTTGTATTCCTGACACCTTGAAACAACACAGATTTACCAGTCTCATACACCTTTTTTCATGAGCCGTTTGACTCAACAGTTTTTGATTACAACCTTTATTATTTAGATCATTTTCTATATTTATATGAAATATACGATATATGAAGTTATACATGAAGTTTTGTTGAGAGGTAAGTATCCCTGACTGTGACATTGTGCCATCCACTGGAAAGAATACGCCACACTCTTGGATTTGTTGGAACGTGACAAACTAACTCAGCGTGGTATTTCAGTGGAGTTACAGAGCAGATGTCCTTCTCACAAAAGTGATCTTTGACAAGCCCCGCAATCAAGAAAGTAAAAACCAGAACATACAGTCTAATTTAGGCTACTGACTAATTTACCTTAATTAGCGGCCGCTTAGCACCGGCAACGCCTGTTGGTTTAACCCCCGAAAGCAACGTTCAGCACCAGCAAGAATGAGAAGAGCGGTGAGGGTTTTCCGGATCGTTAGGCTAATGACAATTAGCGCTGGAGCTAAGTGAATCTAAGTGTATATTTCCAACCTCAGCGTTTGAACTTACTGCTGTGCCCCATTAATGTTTCCGGTGGACAAACCACGGAGTGGCACAATGATGGAGGGATCGGATTTTTTGATCCGCATTATTGTTAACCCGATTCTTTCATTGGAAGCCCAAGAACAAACCGGAGAATTCTGCAATTTCAAACCGAAGTATTTATTGCAGGCTCGCAGGCAAAGTTATGCAGCGCTGGTCTCAGAGAGTGACAGAACCCAGCCAGAATGAGCCCTGAATACCCGAAATAATTCACATTTATCTTCTTTGGCCGTGTCTGCCCTGCACAGAGGTTGGAGTCATATGCAATCAAATGTAATTGGCCTGTTACCAGTGACGTGGTCACGCCCGCGTGGTTGAGGACGTGTGAGAATCAAGTGCGTGAATATTGCCTGTTAGATGTGGAGCTAAGGTGCACCAGACAAAACAGCCGTCTATTCAGCTCTCTTCCTCATGAGAACGACGCGTACAAGGACAACCAGTGTTCATACTTAAACCTAAGCAGTAGAAAAAGTCCACATTATGAATCCGAATTAACTGATTTGAAATTAAAGGCCCCATGAAGCAACATTTTCAGGGTTTTATTTTAACTGTTGATATCCCTAGCAAGATGTATTTGTGGTTTTGAGTATATGTGATCCGTTAAATACAGTTTCACAGCTTCTCTTTCTTGCCTTTCTGCAGGGCTCTGGCAGCATGGTTTGTTTAGCCAAGCAGAAGAGAGGATCAGCCGTTCTCCACTGATTGGGTGACTGTTTTCTGAGTGACATATGGTCGGGCCAATCACAGGTAAGTAACTGTAGGCCGCTCAATGCCAACCTGAGCGTGATCTTGTACGAACATTCGTGTTTGAGCCGGACTCAGATCCCGAACTGGAGACGGCAGGAGACACCGAACCACTTCAAATCTGTTGATTACAGGATGTTTCAGAATGGTTAGTTATGTTTGTTAAAGTTACTGTAACATGCGATTGCAAGAGTACGGTAACGTTATCAAGTAGCCTGCATGTCATAGTAATTAACATGATACACAATTATGTGCATTTGAAATTAAACAGCAGCACACGTATTTTCAAAACCATCAACACTCTTGTGACGGTTAACGTTAGCCTTTGTCCTTTCGGCAATCCAACGTTATCATCGGCAGGCTACCAATCAAACACTTTACAGCTTCCGGAAATGTTGCCGTCGAGATGAGACAGAGAAAATATCACTTCTTAACTTTCCGGTTGCGGAGTTGATGTTGGTCCAGACTGTGTGGGGACAGCAGCGTCCTTGATCAATAGTTTTTGCGCGAAACCGGCAGGAATTTTTAGCATGTTGATAAAACA
Source organism: Dactylopterus volitans (assembly GCA_901007715.1). Taxonomy (NCBI): domain Eukaryota; kingdom Metazoa; phylum Chordata; class Actinopteri; order Syngnathiformes; family Dactylopteridae; genus Dactylopterus; species Dactylopterus volitans. Next base: position 15,562 of record CAAKHG010030338.1, on the reverse strand, counting down.
GTCAGTGCTGAAATGAGCTGAACAGACGGGCAAGTTGGCGCTAAAATCCTGTGGGAGCCGGGGGGAAAAAAAAACTGGTCTGTAACGTGTTTTGCCTTTGTAGGTCTGTGCAAAGAAACATTCGTCTCCTTGCATCCGTCTATAGTGCAGCAACTCCTCTTAGACATGCTGCCAACCTAACTTTGCTGTGGCGCGGAGGCGGGCGGGCTAGTTTAAGTGGGCGGCGCGGCCTTATGTGTGACGTCACAAAAAGGAAGTGCTGTCCGCTTGATTCGAAGGGAGAGCGTCAAAAAACGGGCTGTGTGCATTTCTCCGTATATCACAGGTTTGATGCACAGGACAGTATTTATGTGGGCTCAAGACCTCCCCTATCACAAAAAAACAAAAAACAAAATTGCATTTTTCATGCCATGGAGCCTTTTAAAGCCAATTTCTAACATTATCTTTGTTAATTCTGAGCCTTAGAAATACCCCACGGTCGGCCCACACCAATCATTGGGATTGGCCAGAGAATAGTGAAATTCCTAGAGATGAGTGCAGTGGAAATTGTTTTCATTTAAGTACTCAGCTGATTGTCTTGCCTGAGCAATGGCATGGTTTTTGGGTTGGTGGACTTGTGTGGAGACCAATGTTGAAACAGAATTTCACAGCTCACATTGGCTATTTTTAAATGTAAGATGTAACGGAAACCACTGACAAGTCTTTTTTTTTTTCCTTACACATTAGTGCAGAGTTTATGCACCTGGTTTCTATTGATCTCGAGCTGTCTCTCTTTGATAGTAAGAATGTCCCAAGACTACGGAGTGTGAAGTTGTAGCAGTTCTTACCTGCAGAGTACTCCGCAGCACCATGATGCGCATGGAAGAGTACTCTGATTTTACCCAACATCATTGGATCACCAAAAAATAACATTGTGTCACCTGTGCAAACAGTCTGAGTCATCGTCAAATCTATTGTGATTTTCATTGTTATTGTGTTCAGCTTGTAGGCAGTTTAGGGTTCACCGAGCCTAAAATAATCTGGTTTCTTAGTGAAAAAATAGAATGGACATCTCCATATCCTGGAAAATTTGTATGACATAATCAGGACTTGCCATTGCTACACATGAAGGTTTATACAAATGACTACATTGTGTTGGCTGGCAGAATCAAAAAAGCAATTTTGGGCGATACTCAGGTCATTCCATTTATCTTGCATGCAAACACTGGCATGAAAGTAGTTAGCTCTTAGTCAGCAACCCTCGATTGTGTAATACTTTTACATATTTTTATATTTATTCATGAAAATGTTCAAATTTTGAGTGCAACTCATGATGTAATATTTCTCATAATACATTTTGACAACTACAAAATACTTGCTAAACTATATACTGAGATCTAATATTTGAAGCAATGAGAGTTGTAACTATTCAAACGCTTTCGCCTATGAAATCAGACAGCTTTTTCCTCCATATGTAATGCTTTTAATATTGCTTTATGGGTAAGATTTTTTTGCGTCCCCCTATTATTTTCTACATCATAAAGACAGTTAAATATGGCTCGGGGGGGGCATGTCATCAGGTCAGTCGGATCATGTCCCATGTGGCATGAACTTGATTGTGACGTAGCTAAATCAATTTAGCTTATGCAATGCGAAGTGGAACAGCAGCGGTTTCTCAGTTTCACAGCTGCACAAGTGCAGTTTATTGCAAGACCGGACATCTTTGCCATGAAATGTACTTCTACGAAGCTTTGGATTTTTCAGTTTTTGTTGGCTGTTAGAAAGGTAATAACTCTACTTACGTCACCATGTGTGCTGGTGTTAGACAGGAGTGCATTATATTGCTGGTGCTTCGAACACTCAGACCCTTTCATGTATGTAAATGAGGTGGCCAAAGTAGTACCTCATGAAACGGCTGAGTGTGTATCTCCACTGGTCGAGTTTTGGGAAGAGGGATGCAGCCTGCAGCTATAGGCAATAAATTAACCTGAAATAGCTATTGTCTAGTAACTAATCTGAATCAAAATGTAGGTACTGTATGTCAATATGTCAAAGTAGGAATTCCCTATAAGGTAATTTGGTGTTATGCAGAGTTAACTCTGTCAGTGCTGTTGTTTTGTTTGTAAATGAAGTTTGGAATGGTGACAGCAATTGCTTCATTATGTCCTTTGGATTAGCAGTGGAGAAGAGGGAGGCATCAGACTTCTTGTTGTTGCAGAAGTGATGTCACTCTTAGTAACAAAATTAATTTTACATGTAACAGTGCTACTACAGACCCAGAAGGTAGATTTATGACAATTAGCATATCGATATGCGATACAAACTTATGCATCGCCAGTATATATATGGCCCAAACATTGACGACCCCTCCTTCTTTCACACTGTCTTTATTTAACTCTCGGGGTACTCACACACAGCACTTATCATAGGAGGGGACTTCAATTTCATATGTAATGCAGACCTAGATAGGCTCAGTACTGCAGGCAGTTACCTTGGCTGGCAATCAACAGACGTACTCAAACAGTACATGAGTACTTTTGGTCGCGGCGATGCTTGGCGCTCCCACCGCCCCATTTTTAATTTTAAAGAATAACTCTTCCTCTCACCCGTCCACCACTCTTACTCACGTATGGACTACTTTTTAACCAGCTGCACAATCATGCCTAGCATCACTGACACCCAGATTCACCCAATTACTACCGGCAACCACGTGCCAGTCACTATAAAAACAAGCAAACCACCAATCAGACAGTGGAAATTTAATACATCACTGTTAAAGGATCCTGATTTTATTCAATATTTTGAATTGGAGTGGACAATGCTTTTGGAAATCTCACCATGTGCTCTCTGGGAAGCCTCAAAAGCAGTCATGGGAGGTAAAATAATCTCCGATTCAACAAGCAAAAACAAAGAAAGAGAGATCGCTTGAATCAGAAGAATTTAAATAGAAAATCAAAATGTTGGCGGCTGCTCATGCCGCTTCTCAGGAAGAACATATACTAAAAGAACTGAGAAAATTAAAGCTTGAGTTTAACTGATTGATAAAAAGATCTAGTTCCAGACTATGCTTGGAGAAATTCCAACATAGCAACAACTCTAGCAGATTCTTAGCTAATCAACTCAAATTGAAAAAAAAAAAAATCCTGAGTAAAGGATTCAGCTGGGAAAACACCTGATAAATAAGAAACACTTTTAGAGACTTAAATAGAAATTTAACTGTAATTTCCAGACTATTGAGCGCACCTGAATATAAGCCGCACCTACTCTAAAAAGAAAGAAAAATGTGTACATATATAGGCCGCAAGTGTCCACGTTGTAACATGAGATATTTACACAGAAAGATTTTTTTTTAACTTTTAATTAAATACGTACTGGTAACACACACCAAAACGTACTGTAAATGCTTTTTCCTGTACAGTGCCTGTAACATGGCTGGTGAAAAAAATAAAAAAAAACTGTAGCCTCCCAGGAAAAGTCCATCCATCCATCCATTTTCTATCCCCGCTTTGTCCTAATCAGGTTCGCGGGGGCTGGAGCCTGCCCCAGCTGATTGCTATCTTCATCTTCCTCCCGCGCTCTAAAACCACTGAAGTCGTCCTCTTCAGTGTCGGATCGATCGTTGGAAGTGTCGGATCGATCGCCTTTAACTTGAAAGCTGCAGCACACGCATTTCTTCATGGGTTTTCCATGATAAAGGTGTGTGCATGAAGCGCAAATAACTAATCTGAAGATTAAAAAAAAGTAGCGGCTCATAGTCTGGAAATTACAGTGTATTCATCTTGGACGGATCCATCGGAATCAAACACAAATGCAGTCCTCAACAGTATAAATCCACCAAAAGTAAATGATGAACAGAGCATGACCATGGATCACCCATCTCAATGGCTGAGCTCCATGAAGTCCTCCAACATACTGTACGTTTAACATTAAAGCCCTGGGACCAGATGGCTTTCCAGCTGTCCAATATCACTTAATAATGCTGATCTTAAAATCATTTGCAAATCCCAAGCCAGGAGATTAGAAAAGATCACCTCTTATACACCCAGACCAGATAAGGTTTATCAAGGGCAGACACTCCACCAATAACACTCGCAGGCTGCTCCACCATTCACAATTTAGAAACTACAATTATCTCATCAGATGCAGAGAAAGCATTTGATCGGATAAATTGGAAATTTCTTCTTGCTGCACAACATAAATTCGGATTCGGAAAAGACTTTGCAGCTTGTATTAAGACCATATACAACTCACCAAGAGCCTCTGTCAGAACAAGTGATCAAACTTCAGAGGGCCACTAGGCATGGTTGTCCAGTCTCTCCTTCACTTTTTGCCATATTCATCGAGCCACTCACAGCTGCAATCTGGCAAAATAACAACATCAGAGGGATTCAGACAATGAATGCCACAAGATCAGTCTTTATGCCGATGATGTATTACTTTTCCTTCAAAACCCACAAGACTCAGTTCCTGAGATAATAATGCTAATGGACAAATTCCAACAGTCCTGACATCCTGTGAAACAAAAAACAGCTAGGGTTAGGGTTAGCCCATTATGGTATGATAAGAGGATAAGACGCTTTGACCACATCATCCAAGGAAGCAACTTTGCACCATTTCATGCACTGGTGGGATTATATGGAATTAATAGCAAGAAACTTCTCAAATACTTACAACTCAAAGCCATAATCCAAGAGAGATTCACTCTTAATCACTTGGACCCCAAACTACCTCAGACAGTCGAAGATTTTTTTTAGACCTTCAGTTGAAGAAAGAAACGTATGCATTACTCACTAAAACAGATTGTACTATCTCCCTCCCAACCTCGACGTGTGAGACTATCCATTTACTTACCAAAATTTCTGACGAAAAATCTGATGGTGTGTCAGATCTGACGGTGGCCCCCGGGACATGTCAGTCTGGGTGGGGGTCATGAATAATGGTGCTGTCCTTGGCAGGGGTTTTGTTGGCATGGGGGAGGGGGGGGGGGGGGGGGTGCACGTTGCCGGGGATCGGCAGAGGTCGATATGAGGGTTCATTGGCCTCGCCCTGACTCTTGCCGGTGGGCAGTCAGGTTTTGGACTGATTTGGGGGCCACCATGTCTGGTGATCTGGACCTTGGCCCTGGGAGCTCCTCCCATGGCCCCTGTCGTGAGAGGGGTCCGGTCTCCCTGGGTTGGTGGGTTCTGAAACAAGTTGGTACATATATTGTAAAAAAAAAAAAAAAAAAAAAAAGAAAAGAAAAAGAAGTCATGTCAGTCTGATGCTTTTGCAACACCGATGCGCCTTCTTTATTGCCTTAAAATAGGACCCACCTCCTCCCCCCAACACACACACACACCCTCTCCTGCATCAAGCCAGCTGTTGGGTCACTCAGCTCCTGTCGGGAGGTGGTACTGCAACGACAAAACAAAACCCAATGTGCAGCATAGAAAGAGAAAAGAGGCAGCAAGGAGGTCGGTGATCGACCCCCCCGTGCACATTCACCCAAATGCAGCTTGGAGAAGCCTCATTCATACAAATACAGATTAGCTTGAGACCTTGGCCGCCACCAATTTAAACTATGACTGGATAATTAATATTCTCAGTGTGGCTCAGTCACTGGGACGTATTTAAGTGCTTCTGTCAAATCAGACTTTTTTTTTATTTTGTCAAAAAATAACAAAAAATAAAAGAATGGAATAGAAAGAAATAATGAAATGAAAAAACAAATTACAGTCTTCCAATAATATTCATTATTTCAAAATAATATACATCAAGTTTGTCATTTTGACAAGACATGAGACAAGAACCTTCCAGACTCGAAACTTGAAGCGATTCTTAACAATTCTTGTGTTGAGTCTTCTGCAGACCACAGGTCATCAGGCAGTGACTGTCTCTATGGAAACAGTGTGTGGTTTTTACGTGCTTGTAACCAGGCAGGAAAGTGTACAAGAGGAAGAGGAGGGTTGGGCAACTTAAGCGTACTCACCTCTCACTCAAAAAGCATTTCATTTTTCGGCCTACGTTTGCGCATGCTTCCATCACACCGTGGCGCTGCCTCTGCCGAATGCACATGGACAGTCACTTACGGGATTTTTATGATAGAAAAGAAGATTTCAGAGATGATCTTTACCCTGGACAGAAATGAATTGACAGTGACAGCAATCCTTGCACGCTTTGAAACTGATGTGGCAATAATCAAAGGTATTTGCAATTTGAATTAAAATACACGATAAAATCAGTGTTTGATCCTTCAAGCCCATACAATACAGTTGATATCTAAAATCCTTTGATTATGCTTTGATGAATAACATAACTATGAATTCTGAAGCTACTAAATGGCTCTGCCGTGTCGCTGTTCAGCCACTGAAGGCTTAGTCACACAGAAGTTCCCCCAAATTTCTCCTGCATAATGGACAGGCAGTTAAGGTGGGAGGGAGATTCCCTGAGGACACATGCTGAGGAGAAATCAACATGCGTCAGTGACAACACACGAAGAGGACTAGAAGGAGGACCAGAGAAAATTGAAGGTTCAGGGGAAGAAAGTCAGATGAATCATAATGATGCAAATGAGGGGAATGGGGGAAAGGAAAAGGGGTCGAAACAGAAAACAGTAAAGATTGGAAAGTGACGGCGGAGAGATGAAGGGCAAAGCAGTATTCGAGGAAGATGGTGAAATATTGAGAATGAGATGTGAGATTAGTGTAAGAGAACAGTTTGTCAGAGATGGTAATGCAGTGATCGAGAGGATGGAGATGAATGTTGATTTACGATGCGAGTTCGAACGTGGGTGAGAATAGCTGCAGTTTACGCCTGGTATTTGCACCTGATAACGCAGGTGACTTTATGTCAGAAAAATCCTTCAGGACAAACTTCTCCCATGTGCCTCTGCACAAATAGCAGCAGCATGTTTTCTTTTTCTTTTTTTGTTAAATCTATGTTTTTGTGAGGCAAAACACGTTTGCTTCCATGCGTTTCTCTTGTGCGCTATTACACAAAAAGGACAGGAGGATCTGCCCTTTGCTATGACGCTGAAAATCAATACGAAATCATCCTCAACGGGAACACGCGCAATATGTTGCATTTGTGTCAGTTCAGTGCGCTGGAGAGAGAAAGGAGGGAAGGTGCAGACGTTTACACCTTTATGCCTCTGCCAAACTATGATCCTCGCTGCACACGGTGAAACTACCACTTGTCACGATTCGGCGAAATACTTGCTGAGTCACAGTGACGCGTCTGTCCTCCAGAGCAAGAAGTCTAAAGTCTAAAAGTAGTTATGTTCTTTAATTTGATGTTGAAGTTGAGGTGCTAATAAAAGCACTGATGATATGTTAATTTTTACGGTCCTATTAAATCAATAATATATATTTGATTCACCTTGGATAGGACCAAAAGATATATATGAGGGAAAGAGAGCAGGGGACAGATAGAAACAGAAAGAGAGAGAGAGAGAAAAAGCTGTTTTATTAAAATAGCAGAACCTTTATCTCCATGATATGTTCAGACTTCCTGGGACACAATTGAGAAACAAACAAACAAACAAACTATAACACATCACAAGTTTCTTATTTAGCCATGACTCATTTCAATACCCACGTTTGCCCATAAAATTGTAGTAATTTTTGTTTTCAGACACATTCCTCTTTTTATTCCAGGTGGAATAATAAAGTTTTGAGGCGATACACACTTTATCTATCAAGAATAAATCACATTGTCACTATCACTTTATGAAAAGAGGTAAAAAATATATTATCTTCCAACTTTATGGGCAACCGTGTATGTTTATCACAACACTAGTGTGCTTATGAAAGCCTAAATCATTCAGTGATTGTCAGATGACACTTTTAAGCCTTATGTTTTATCGGTTTCACTGGTTGGAAAAGAAAAAAAAAGGTCTCACCCAAAGAGTGCGACTGTTTATAAGAATCAATGAATCAATGGGAGAGGCAGCTTTATAAGGCGCATGTAACGAAAGCTGTCATGCAGGTTGGGAAAGGCAAGATAAGGAGGAAGGTTCTCATTAATATTCATGAGGAAGGTGCTCCCTGATTGGGTTAGGGTGAGGATTAGGCAGCATTTTCGACATGGATATTAAACAGTCCACCAACCTGCTGATTCAGTCTAGCAGCAGTCATGAGCATTTGTGTTATCGGTAACAGCCTATAGCTGCACACCGGGCCTAATTATTTGAACGAGCTAAACCCGCAACTGTAGCGTTGTGTAAAAAGATTAAAATCCAGCCCATAACTTTCAGGTTTCATTCATTTCATTAACCTGTGTTATTTCTTTTCTTTTTTTAATCTTTTTTTTTTTTTTTTGTCCAATGTGCAATGGAAAATATGACTCTTGTTAAGCTGTTTTTTTCTCTTGTTTTTGATTTTCTTGTTTAAAGTCAAATTTCTCTGAACTCTGTGGAGGAGTGCAGCATGGGCCAAGGAAAGAGAGCCCATTAAATTTTTGTGCAGCTCCGGTAAACACTGAGAAAAATGGCCTTTTTTTTCCATTGGCCTTGACTGAGGTCTTTTCTCTGCTCTATCATAGTTCATGTCTTGTTTTAGTTGATTTTCATTTATTTGAAACGTACGACGCTACCTCCAAGCATTTGTTATGGCACTGCATAATTCAGCTGCTGTTAAAGACTTAATGGGGGTGTCTTTGCATGAAAGACTGCTGGAGATCACAGCGCTGATGGCTCATACAGCATGACGACTCATAAAAAGCGTTGGAGCGGAAGTCGCTGAAGCCGATATCACATGTAGTCAGAATTACATCTGTCTATAAAATGAGCGCCTGCGCTTGTCTGCGTCTCGGTGCCGCAGGTATCGCGGTTAGTGGTCCTCTGGGTGTCATCCATCAGTTTCATCACCAGTAGGCAAATTAAAATGGCTCACGTCCAGCCTGATGCCTCTGGCATCTCCTCTCTCGTTCCCTCAGCACCCCTCATAGTTCCCTCAAAGAAAGTGTAGCGTGAGCAGTATGTTGGTAGGACAGCAAGTGGTGGTCGATGCCTCCAAAAAAGGGATTCAGGTCCAGTGTTGATAGTATTTGGAAGGGCAGCAACACCGACAGTCACACTCAGTGTTATTATGGTTTTGCATCTTTCATTAGTTGTTTTAAAATTATCATTTCATTTTGACCTTTGTTGGGTTTCAGTTTAGCTATTAGTTGTTTTTTTGGGTTTGTTTGTTTTTTTTAATGCAAAAGCTTAGTTATTTATTTGATCTTAATTCAGGTGTTCATGTTAGTCGTGTCTGTGAAATGGAGTATTTGTTTGTGATATATTAAAGGTTGGACAACGCATCTTAACAAACAAACATTTATGTAATGTGATGTACTCACCTTGGAGAGATGACAAAATAAATCAGGATTATGTAGAACATAATTTGACAGATATAAAACATGACCTATTGTCTACAATTAATTTTTATTTTAGCTAGTTATGCAATGTAGTTTGAAAAAAAAACACGTTTTTTTCATTTATGTTTTTTCATTCGTTCTGTTTGATTTAAATATCGCTTCCGCGTGCCTACTACTTCATTAGTTTTCATTAACAACAATAACCTTGGTCCCAAAACAAAATGCAGAAAGTTTTCCAACACAGAAAGAAACAACAATAAAGTGTATTTGGGAGCTGCAAGCAGATAAAGTTGTGTTCTTTCTAAGTCTGATGTCACCAAACAACAGCAAGAATGCATGTGTCTTGCTAATCTAACGTTAGCCGGTTAGCGCAGCTGTCTGTGTCTTGCTAGCTTGTCAGCTACGACCAATGCTCCAGTGTGCAATACAGTCTCTCAAGATGTTTGGTGGCGATTGGTGATTGGTTAGGTGATGCGACTGTTTGGCAGAACCTCTCAGCGGAATTCCCCAGGGAACCCTCAGGTCTACGTTTCAGGCACACTGATGTTTTAATCAATTCAGCTGTTGACACAGGCTTCATAAGCGCTAGGATAAAAGCTCCTGCTATGTTAATATGACCTTGTGAGTGTTCTCCACCCATTTAATCGCAACTTTGTCAGCAGAAGCTGATCTCGCTCTTACTCGGTTTCTGACTGTTGTCTTTTCTTCCCCCGTCTTCTACTCAGCCTCTCGCAGACAGACCTTTCTCGGCTCTTTTTGACGGGTCTTCTCTTTCAGTCGGAGGATCCACTCTTTGTCATTCCTTGTATGTCTCTGTCTCGCCGATTGCTGTCCATTACCCTCAACTTTCTGAGTTTCTTGTAGAATGCAAATGTAACCTTTTAACACTTTTCCTGCTTGCCTGCATTTTTTTGTTTTTGTTTTCCTCACTTAATGCTTAAATGCAAGCAGCCAGA